>VMKM01003550.1:10000-34004 GCA_008360985.2 Macquaria ambigua | reverse complement strand
TCTGATCCGGTCAAACAGAAGCTCTGCTGTGTTTCTGCCTGTCGTCTGAAAACAAGACAACACCTTTATGTTCAAACTGCTTGCTCACATTCAGGTCAGCTGGTTCCACACAGTAGTTACCTTCATCACAGGCGAGTCTTCCTCACTGCTCGGAGACGACAGGGGCAAAACTAGACAGACAGACAGACAGGCAGGCAGGCAGGCAGGCAAACAGGCATTGTTATGTTTTGCATATTAATAGTTTGTTTTTATGTTGCGTCATATTTAATAAAATATTCTGAAATTTGATTTAAATGAAGAATGTAAACAAATCATTTATTATCAATGATCAAATCAATCATCTCCATTTATTAATATTTGAATGTTTGAACATGAGGTCAGTCTGCAGTTACCGTAACGCGTCCAGCAGGTGGAGCTGCTGCTGCTGTTCACTTTATTATTGAGTGACATCACGGCTGCAGTACAGACTCTAGTTAATTTACTATTAGATTTTAGATTAAAGGGAAAATTCACCGCCTGTCATGTGGCTGTCCACTCAGTGTTGATGGTAAATGTCGTTAATTGACCCAATACATTCCTCAGTGAGTGCTAAGTTGACAGAAAAAACTGAGTTGTCCTGCTCGCTGAGCCATACCAGCAGTACCTATATGCACCGGGATGCATAGCGCGCAAGCTTCTAACCCCTCTGAGCAAGTTAGCTGCTAGCTGCTGCTAATCAAAGTTACACAATGTTGCCAAGCCAATGAAGTCCTGCAGTTTGACCATGTCTTTTTCACACGTAGCTATAATGTTACCGTCAGGGCATGTCTATTAGATACAACAGCAACACACACACACACACACACACACACACACACACACACAGGCAAGGAGCCGAACGGGCTTCCGTATAACAACAAAGCTACCGCTAGCTGAGCTAGCGCTGCAGTATAAAGTTCCACAAAACCGCAACACGAAAAAACAGTTACCGGCATCCAACCTGCTACTCTCGTTATTTAGTTAGCTTCAAAGGAGGCTTAACGTTCACACAGTTTCTCCTGACTGTCCCTCTATATTACAACATTAGTCCAACATCGCCCCAGCCTGTGGGACCAGCCTAGCCTATAGCCGTTACTTTGTTGACCAAAACATAGCGTTAGCTGAAAAAAATACTTACTCAATTGTCATCTGCCCTCTCTGCCCTGTTGGTCTTGGTTGTCTTTTCCAGTTTATCTTCAGGGTCATGAAGAAGGTCTCCAGCATACCTCTGTCCAAGTGAGTAAAACTTTCATGCATAGTAACTCACACAGGGGCTCTTGGGGTTGGTGTCGGCGACAGCATCCAACAAAAATGACCCACGCTGACATTGATTGCAGCAGCAGGATTCAATTTCTGTTGCCATTTGGGGGCAATTTGAGCAAAGGCACCACCAGCTCAGGTTCAGGATGGTCCCCGCCGGCCATATCCTCTTGCACAGCTAACGCAGCACAGCCTCTGTCTCTCCTCTGCATTTCTTCGTCTGTATACTCTGGCTAGAATAAATACGGCTGAATATCCAAGTCAGCCAAAACACCCCTGTAAATGTATCCTCGTCCATAACATCCTGTGCACTCATATTTTGGGATGCCATTTTCGCTGTTGGAAATGTAGTTTACAAGCTAAGAGAACAAGTTTTGTTTTTGAGCGGCAGCACGCCCCCTGGCTCCCCACAGGCTGAGACTACAAATCCAAGCTGAAATAGCCTGTAGTTCTTCAGTGCCTCCATCTACGTCACTATGACGGCAGTGGTGCTGGAAGAACAACAAATTCTGCAGCAAGAGAAAACAGCTTTCTCGGCCAATGTAGCATGCACTGAGGGATGTATTTCTTCAAGTGACTCAATATACCATCAACACTGAGTGGACAGCCACATGACAGGCGGTGAATTTTCCCTTTAAGATCAAGATTTAAAACTGAATGTTAAGATTTAAGGAGTTAATTAACTGTGTGTGAGAATTCAACTATATCATCATCATCATCATTATTATGTTAGTGTGAAACAGACTCACTCTTCAGTTGCCTGGTGCTCTGTAGTTTCTTCCTGCTGTAGGATCTAACATGCTGTTTGGCTGCAGAGGGAGACACCTGGACTGAACCACCTGTGTCTTTAAGACGGGGGGAATGCTTTACTTTCTGTTTATACAGTGAAAGAAAACAGAGACAGAGGTCAGATGACGTTTATGGTCTCATTTCCTTATACATATTATTCTCTGTTTGCTGCTCTGATCTCTGGAAGCTCTAAAGCCTCTCAGAGCGTCTCTAACTTCCAGTAGGGAGGTGTAACTGGAAACCAGTCTGTCCCAGTTCAGAGTCGGTGTGAGGACCTTGATGTTAAAGCAGCTCTCTAACTGAAGACGCAGGTCAGCTGATGTCAGTGACATCTGACTGGTCTTGGTGTTTGATGGTTTTGTGGTTCTGTAGAAGAACCCCAGATGTTCCCCATGAGTTCCTCAGTGTTTATACAGTGGTTCTGTATCCGTCAGATCTCCACGTGAGTCTGGAGGTCCACAGCAGACTGGAACCTGGACACGGTCTGGTGGCTTTGGGTTTGATCTGATACAAGACGGTGTCATCAGCATAAAAACAGACATTACAGCGCTGAGGTGGAAAATCCATGTTATTGATGAAAAACTGGTTTCTTGATTCGTGCTGACGTGCTCAGTTGAACGTATTGTCTCATTTCCGGTTGCCGGTGTTTCTGCGTTAGTGGTTGCAAATTTCGCTGCTCCAGCTAAACCCAGCTAATTTTGATATTTTCTTTACTATAGCGGCTATTACCCGCTATACATTTAAGGATACATTAGTTCTGTTTAAGCACTCATATCTCTCTCCTATTAGCGACCTTTCGCTAATTCCACAGTTGTTTACACGCTAATTAGTTGCTTGCTACTTTAGCTAAGTTAGCGATGGCTTCTCCCTCTCCTTCTCCTTCTCCTTCTCTCTCTTGCCCGGTGTGTCACATGTTTAGTTACTCCTCTGCCTCCTTTAGCGATAATGGTTCGTGTAACAAATGTAGTTTATTCACTGCGTTGGAGGCTCAGTGAGTTTGAGTCGCGGCTCCGCACCATGGAGAGTCAGTCAGCCGTAGCTAGCCAGCCCCTAGCCGGTGCGAGCCGACCAAAGGTAGCTTCTGCTAGCCGTCTCCCGGCAACTCCCGAGCAGCCGGGAAGCCAGGGAGGCTGGGTGACTGTCCGAAAGAAGCATAGCCCTAAACCAAAGCCCACGGTTCACCACCGACCCGTTCATGTTTCTAACAGGTTCTCTCCACTCAGCGACACACCCGCTGGGAAACCAACTCTGATTATTGGCAGCTCCATTTTGCGAAACGTGAAGTTAGCGACACCAGCGACCACAGTCAAATGCATCCCAGGGGCCAGAGTGGGCGACGTTGAATCCTATTTAAAACCGCTGGCTAAGGATAAACGTAAATATGCTAAGATTGTTATTCACGTCGGCGGTAATGACACCCGATTACGCCAATCGGAGGTCACGAAAATTAATGTTGAGTCGGTGTGTACATATACAAAGACAATATCGGACTCCGTAGTTTTCTCTAGGCCCCTACCTAATCTTACTAGTGATGACATGTATAGCCGCATGTCATCATTCAACCGCTGGTTGTCGAGGTGGTGTCCAGGTAATGATGTGGGCTTTGTAGATAATTGGCGGACTTTCTGGAGAAGACCTGGTCTGATTAGGAGAGATGGCATTCATCCCACTTTGGATGGAGTCGCTCTCATATCTAGAAATCTGGCCGAATTTATTAGTGGCCCAAAGCCATGACAGCTCAGAGTCCAGACCAGGAGGCAGAGCTGCGGTCCTACACGCTTCTCTGCGCTTCCATTAGAGCAGTTACCCACCCTAAACTCCACAGAGAGGTTGTCTGCCCCCCCACCACTTAAATTATTTAAATCAAAAGTAAACAGAAGAGGAGTTACACATAAAAACCTAATAAAAACTAAAACCACCACTGCAACAGTACAAAAAAATAGGAGAATTAAATGTGGACTCTTAAACATTAGATCTCTCTCATCTAAAGCTGTTCTAGTAAACGATCTAATATCAGATCATAATATTGATTTATTTTGTCTTACTGAAACCTGGCTGTGTCAGGATGAATACGTTAGCCTAAATGAATCCACTCCCCCCAGTCACATTAATACTCACATTCCTCGAGGCACAGGCCGAGGAGGTGGAGTTGCAGCCATCTTCGACTCAAGCCTATTAATCAAACCTAAACCTAAACTAAATTATAACTCGTTCGAAAGCCTTGTTCTTAGCCTTTCACACCCAACCTGGAAAACACTACAGCCAATTCTATTTGTTATAGTGTACCGAGCTCCTGGACCATATTCAGAATTTTTATCTGAATTCTCAGAGTTCTTATCAGGTTTAGTCCTTAAAACAGATAAAATAATGATTGTAGGTGATTTTAATATTCATGTAGATGTAGGAAATGATAGCCTTAGTGCTGCGTTTATCTCATTATTAGACTCAATTGGCTTCTGTCAGAGTGTACATAAACCCACTCACTGTTTTAATCACACCCTCGACCTTGTTCTTGTCTATGGCATAGAAATTGAACATCTAATAGTCTTTCCACAGAATCTTTTTTTATCAGACCATTATTTAATAACTTTTGAATTCCTATTACTGGAATTCAAAACATTCCTACACTAGATGTCTATCTGATGGTGCTGTTGCTAAATTTAAGGAAGTGATACCATCGGCATTTAATTCAGTTCCATGTCTCAATGTAACAGATGACTCCTATGTTAACTTTAGTCATCAAATTGATCATCTTGTTGATAGTGCTGCAGGCTCACTACGAATAGCACTTGACTCTATCGCCCCTCTAAAAAGAAGATAATAAAACAGAGGAGGTTAGCTCCATGGTATAACCCGCAAACCCGCAAACTAAAACAAACATCGCGAAAACTTGAAAGGAAATGGCGTTCCACCAATCTGGAAGAATCACGTTTAGCCTGGCAAGATAGTCTTAAAATTTATAGGAAGGCCCTCCGTAATGCCAGAGCAGCCTACTACTCATCACTGTAGCCAGGCTGACAGAGAGTCACAGCTCTGTTGAGCCATGTATTCCTATAGACCTCAGTAGTAACGACTTCATGAGCTTCTTTAATGATAAATTTCTAACTATTAGAGACAAAATTCAGCACCTCCTGCCCTCAGTTGGTACTGACTTATCTTCAAACACAGGAACCTTAGAAACAACTGTAAAACCTGATGTACATTTAGATTGCTTTTCTCCCATCAACCTTAATCAGCTAACTTCCATGATTTCCTCATCTAAGCCATCAACGTGTCTCTTAGACCCCGTCCCAACTAGGCTGCTTAAAGAAATTTTACCCTTAGTTAGCATTTCTTTACTGGATATGATCAATCTGTCCTTATTAAAAGGCTATGTGCCACAGTCCTTTAAAGTAGCTGTAATTAAACCTCTTCTTAAAAAGCCCACTCTTGATCCAGGGGTTCTGTCAAATTATAGACCTATATCTAACCCTCCTTTTCTCTCTAAGATCCTTGAGAAAGCAGTCGCCAATCAGTTGTGTGACTTTCTACACAACAATAAGCTGTTTGAGGATTTTCAGTCAGGATTTAGAGTGCATCATAGCACAGAGACAGCACTGGTGAAAGTTACAAATGACCTTCTAATTGCATCTGACAAAGGACTTGTCTCTGTACTTGTCTTACTAGATCTTAGTGCCGCATTCGATACCATTGACCATCACATTCTATTACAGAGACTAGAACATTAATTGGCATTAAAGGCACCGCACTAAGCTGGTTTAAATCCTATTTATCAGATCGATATCAGTTTGTACATGTTAATGGTGAATCCTCTATGCACACCAAAGTTAGTCACGGAGTTCCACAAGGTTCTGTGCTTGGACCAATTCTGTTTACCTTGTATATGCTTCCTTTGGGCAATATTATTAGGAAGCACTCCATACATTTTCATTGTTATGCAGATGATACCCAATTATATTTATCGATCAAGCCAGTTGAAACTAATCAATTAGCTAAACTTCAAGCATGCCTGAAGGACATAAAAACCTGGATGACCTGCAATTTTCTGATGTTAAACTCAGACAAAACCGAAGTTATTGTACTTGGCCCCGAACACCTTCGAAACACATTATCTAAAGATATAGTTTCTCTAGATGGCATTGCCCTGGCCTCCAGCGACACCGTAAGGAATCTTGGAGTTATCTTTGATCAGGATATGTCCTTTAACTCCCACATAAAACAAACTTCAAGAACTGCCTTTTTTCATTTACGTAACATAGCAAAAATCAGGCACATCCTGTCTCAAACAGATGCAGAAAAACTAGTCCATGCATTTGTTACGTCTAGGCTGGATTATTGCAACTCTCTACTATCAGGCTGCCCCAATAAATCCCTTAAGACTCTCCAGCTGATCCAGAATGCTGCGGCACGTTTACTGACAAGAACCAGGAAAAGAGATCATATCTCTCCAATATTATCTTCTCTACACTGGCTCCCTGTAAAATCCAGAATAGAATTTAAAATCCTTCTCCTCACCTTCAAAGCCCTAAATGGTCAGGCACCATCATATCTTAAAGAGCTCATAGTACCCTATTACCCCACTAGAGCACTGCGCTCCCAGAATGCAGGGTTCCTTGTGGTTCCTAGAGTCTTAAAAGTAGAATGGGAGCCAGAGCCTTCAGCTATCAAGCTCCTCTCCTGTGGAACCAGATCCCAGTTTGTGTACGGGAGGCGGACAACCTCCTCACATTTAAGAGTAGGCTTAAGACTTTCCTCTTTGATAAAGCTTATAGTAGGGCTGACTCAGGTGAGCCCTGAGCCACCCTTAGTTATGCTGCTATAGGCCTAGACTGCCGGGAGACTTCCTATGATGCACTGAGCTCCTCTCTGCTCTCTCCTCCTCTTCCTCTCCATCTGTACGCCCTCATATCCCATCAATGCTTGTTACTAATTCAACTTCTTCCCGTAGTTGTGTGCTTTCTCTCCCCTCTTTCTCTCTCCTTCTGTTGCTTTCTGCAGGTGTTTCTGCCTCCGGAGCTGTGGGGTCTGGATCTGTGGTTGCGGCCGCCTGCTGCCCCCGTGCTCCTCCTCTGCACCCGCTGCTGCAGTTGCTGTTGCTATTATTATTAGTGTTGCTGCTATAATGTTGCTCTTAGTGTTGTTTCTGTTGGTGTTAACATCCATACCATTACCGCAACCATTGCGTTGCATCTCTGTGTGAAACTGTATTGTGCTGCTGTATGTTCTCTTTCCTCCTGCTCTCTCTCTCCCGCTCCCCCCACCCCCCTTCAACCCAACCGGTCGAGGCAGATGACCGCCCACCTAGAGCCTGGTTCTGCTCGAGGTTTCTACCTGTTAAAAGGTCTCGTAAAAACACACAGAAAGCAGCTTATTGAACTAAACGTTGTGATGAGAGGCATCAGACAGATCTAATGAGAGTGACAGACAGACAAGTGTATAGACAGACAGGAGTACAGACAGACAGGTGTACAGAGAGGCAGACAGGAGTACAGACAGAGAGGAGTACAGACAGACAGGCAGACAGGAGTACAGACAGACAGGTACCATGAAGACTCTCCCAACAGCCTCCTCCAGCTCTCGGTGGTGTTCACAGTCAAAGTTCAGCTCCACTGTCTGACCTCTGCTGTTGTGGTGCATGATGGGATTGTTCAGCCGGACGCTGAGGACCGTCTCTGCCCCAGTGCATCCTGGGAAAACACACACACACACACACACACACACACACACACAGTTTTACTGCGGTGGTGAAAAACTGATCAAAAGCATCTATCAATCATTTTAAAAACATCTGTCCAGATGTTCATGAGGATAAAAGAAAGCTTTAGTTACCGACCGTCATGTTTCAACTGAAGACTGTAATGATCCACTTCCTCCTTCAGCAGGTGTATGGACCCCCACAGGAAACCCTGGAACACATTAAGACCTCACATCAGACATGAAACACAGAAATCTGAGTTTTAAATGAAGAAAATCAAACACATACGGACTGTCAGAAGAAGAAACTCAGGGAACCAGCTGAGAGCTGAACCTGGAAAAACTGGAGCTTTTCTCATTCACTTCAATATAGAGTAGTAGGATCACAGCAGCACCTGGTGGACGTTAGAGGTACTGCAGCTGAACTCAGCCTTTATAATGTCATTTCCTCTCCATATAAATCTAAATGAGTGTCTCAGCTGGGGACAGAAAAGTCTGAACACCTCAGTCTCCAACTCAGCAGCTGACAAGTCCTGAACATCAGTGTGCTGTCAGCACTTTATGGGAGTTGTAGTTTAAATTAAGGCTGTAATTAACAAATATTCATTATTCATCTGTCAGGTTTTTCTTCGATCAATCATCTGGTCCATAAAACAGTGTCTCAGAGTCTGAGGCAATGTCTCCAAATGTCTCGACAAATGATCTGCTCTTAAATTAGTAATCTGATCTCTTGAATTGGAAATCTTGCTCTTCATCCAGTTATGTGATTCAGTCAGTTGAGCTGCTGAATGAGTTATTTCTACCATTCATTTACTATTTTCTTCTCTTGAATTAGAACATGTGATCTTAATTCAGTCATTTGTTTACAAATCAGTAAGGAGTGCCAACAAATCATTTCAGTCATTTCTGCTCTGTGATTGGTCATTTGTGTCAGCTGATCTATAATTTGAGCTCTATATTTAAAACACACAGCTTACAGTAGCTTCATTAAAGCCGTCCTTCATGTCCCACCTCAGGCTAACATGCTAACATTAGCTGTGCTAATCACAGAGTTTAAAGCAGCAGGATGCCATGGCTACTCAGCATCATCCAGAACTTGCCAATTCAACTGTTACTGCAGTAGTACTACATAGTTGTACTACCTGAGGCTCATCAATGAAGAAGCTCACACATCCTGAGCTGACATTAAAATCTATCCAGAACTCATCCAGTTTGTCATCTTTTGGACGGAACAGCTGCAGAAGAAGAAAACAAAGTAAAGAAGCTGTCTGCAGTCCACAGAGATCTGGTTTACATCTTAAAAGGGTTCAATGTTTTACCTCAGTGGAGTCGAGAAAAGCTCTGAGACAGGGGAAGGTGTAGACCCTGACAGACAGAACGCAGAGAAAAATCAGGATGAAGAGTTGTCTAATTCGTTGTGTTACATTCAGGTTTAATAAAGGTTCATCACCCCCTTCGGTCTCCATGGTAACAGTTGACAAAGTTCAGGAAACGGCGACAGTCCTGGAGAAAGAGAGAGAGAGAGACAGGTCAGAGAGACAGGTAGAGAGAGAGAGAGATAGGTGTTCAAACAGGCAGGTCAGTCACTCACCACCTCAAAGTCTTCGTCTCTGATGTCACAGAAGGCGCTGCTAATGTCATGGCTGGAGAACCACTGATTGGCTCTCTGCTCTCGGTCCTTCCTGAGAGTCAGACGACAAAGAGCCTCTGATAGGCTGACCTGCAGCTCGTAGTCTATAACACCAACAATGACAACAGTCAGAGTATTTATCCTCAAACATGGACACTTCCTTTTCTCTGGCGTAACCGTAAATTAGGTTTCAGTTCTATGCAGATGGTGCAGTTACATCTTTCAGTTGGCCTACAGTACAGGGTTTCAGACTGCAAGGTGCCTCCACAAGGTGGGGGGGACTGGTGCATGCTGGGCTGCAGTCCAATATCCAACAAAAAGATGTCCTCTGTCTTTAAACACGTTTCTGTGACCTCATGAGGTCGAGGACTCATGAGGACTCAGGAAGAGACAGTGGATCAAACTCACCTCCAACTGTCAGAACTGCTGCTGCCACCTGGGATCTGTCAGACAGACAGGTAGACAGGTGGAAAGACAGGTAAACAGTCAGACAGACAGTTTGATGACACAATCAGTGCTGATTTTAAAAATGTATAAAAGTGGTGGTTTTATAGAGACCGGAGGACCAGACCGGACCGGACCAGGAACACAAAATGTGTAGAATTCTTAAAACACGTCACCTTAAAACACATTAAGGCTCAGTGTGTATTCAGTGTGCACTCCGTGTGTATTACAGTATTTGGGTCTGGTTTTGGTCGTTCTGGATCAGTCTCCTCTGCTCTCTGCTCAGAGACTCCAGGATGCTGTTGAAGGTTCTGATGGCCTGAAACAAGAAAAATAACTTTCAACTCAAACGGCAGAAAAGTTCTAGATACCAGAACACATCACAAATCAGTACAGACCAGCAGACGCCAGTAAGTACAGACCAGTAGAGGCCAGTAGAACCAGTACAGACCAGCAAACCCCAGTACAGACCAGTAGAATTTGGTACAGACCTGTACAGATCAGAAAAGAGCGGTACAGACTAGTAGAGAGCAGTACAGACCAGCAGAGGCCAGTAGAACCAGTACAGACCAGCAGACCCCAGTACAGACCAGTACAAGTCACTAGAGAGCAGTTAATAAATGTGGGGTTTCGGATTGGTTTCCATGGTTACCTCCAGTCTCAGTGGAAAGTGGATTTCTGGTTCCAGAGTGAACCGAGCCAACTGAAGAAGAACCACAGACAGCTGACACACTGACAGACACGTTGAGAGACAGACAGGTGAGTTTGGAGCCGGACATGTGAAACAAAGTGAATCAATTCTGAGTGAAGATCAATGACACATGATTAAGAAACAAACCTGGAAGAGAAGCTTGACCCAGCAGCTGACAGACAGGCAGGCAGGCAGGCAGGCAGGCAGACAGACAGACAGGCAGGCAGGCAGATTCAGTGGTGATTTACATACCAATATAAAAACAAGAAACGTGTGTAATTAACAAACTGTTTAACCAGCAGGAGACTTCATCTCCCAGCATGCTCCTCACCAGGAAGTAGTCATAGAACTCCTCAACGAGGCTCAGCAGGGGGGCAGAGTTCTTCTGGAGGTCAGAGGTCAGCAGGTCATGGATGGCTTCGAACCACAGCACCACCTAAACAAACAAACAAACAAACAAACAAACAATAAACAACAATAAACAGTTGCTGAGGGAGGAAGTGAAGCCCAAAGTCAGCTGATCAGGAAGCTGTTATTAGAGGATTACTACAGATCAGACAGATCACATTATAGATTACAGATTACTGATTAACAGATTACTGTTATAGATTACTGATTAGCAGATTACTGATTACTTTAGCAGTCAGTCCGTGGTCGATGAGCGCCTGCAGGTCGTCTTGGTTCTCTGACAGAATCTCTAAAGACTTCAACACAACCAGAACTCTGCTGAACCCGGATCCACACAGATCCTGAAACAACAAACAATAAACAACAAACATTTCAGGGTCCCAGGTATCAGATTATAATGTTGCTGATTTTGACACAAGTCTGGAAATCTGGAACTGTTGCCATGGCAACAGCTCCTTAAACCCAGACCTGCAGAAGTGCATCTTATTGACAGTCAGCTGATCACTGAACCACAAACAGGAAGTCGTGTTCAGATCCAAAAGTCTTTGAGATTTATAATGAAGGAGTATTGATCTGATGAGGACATGCAGCTTATTGACAATCACCTGTTGTGTAATTATCACAATATGGTTTTCATAATGACGAGTTACCTTGTACATTATACACTGTACTTATATATAAAATAAAAGTTTGAGCAAAATCAACTCAGCTCAAAGACTGACTGTTAGAGGACCAACGTGTGGCATTAAAGGGACAAAATGAGAATTTCAGAGAGCACACCTAACCTGCTGCAGAGCAGAGATCACAGACCAACACGTATAAAAGCCCCGCCTACTGACCAATCAGGTCTCTTGGAAAATGACATCACCATTAGAAGACCATGTGGAGCTCGGTGCAGATCGTGATAATTAGTATATTATATAATTGTGTTTTATTAGCAACCCAGTAGTTTTACATTGACTCACTGACACATACCCTGTACCAGTGTGGCCTGCTGGGAGCTGCCACTTCCTCCAGGGTCTGATCAGAGGCTTGTACTGAGAAGATATGACAGTAAGCCTACTGACTGCTTTGAATTGTGTTTTTATATTTATTTTCTATTGGCTCTGAGTCCGTTTGACACCACCGGGGTTGCAGCTGAAAGAATCAGGCCATAAGAATACATCAACACATTCATTAATGGAAAACACAAATGTAATGACAGTCAGATCTACTCGTGTCCTAATGATAGAGCAGTGATATTATGAGCCTGTTAACAGTCACACAGTCCAGCTGTCCTTCCTGCATTCAGCAGCTGCAGCTGGATGGTGTTTAACGTCTTCGTATTTCTCTGATATTATAGTTTGCTCTTTGTTGGTAAAGTATGCCGCACTGCTGCCAGCACACTTGTCATGTTTGTGATTGGTCACATGCTGCAAACCCCGCCCCTTTTATGTGGACTCGCACATGGATCATCTAGATTAGGAAACCCTGGGTTGACTGACCATCGTTTGTTGGGCTGAAGGCCTTTACACACCGGGCCATTCATCCACACATCAGTGTGTTACTGTTGTTTGTTAATGGCCTCTTCCTGTTGGGACCGCTGGTTGGTATTTCTACCCTCACCCTGACACACCGCCGTCTGAATGCAGGCTCGGTGAAGCCAGATCACGGAGAGACCTCCTGGGTGTTGAGCTACTAACAATAAACAACATTAACAACAACAGAAACAGGCCCACAGCCGTTGCTACAGTGACCACCTTGTCCTGTTACCTTGGTAACCATCTGGTCCAGCCTGGTGAGCGTGAAGCTGGTCAGTCCTTCATAGTGAAGCACAGAAACCAGATCAGACGAGTCTCCGCGGATCAGACAGTCCTCCATCTTCACCTCCAACTGACACACACACAAGAAATTGCTTGTAAAATTGCTTCTGAACTTTTATTTTGAAAATATCATGACGTCATAATTTGCCTGACTGTCTTCAAAATTAACAAAATAATTAAACAAAAATCATGATGAAAATTTTGTATTAAATCTCTTTCCATAAACTTCAGTGCACCAAACTTCATTTAATTTAAGAGCGATTTAAGATGCTTCAGTGGATGACTGTTCCTTCCTTCCTTCCCTCCTTAAGTTTTATTGTTTCATGTGAATTGAACATATAATAATAATAATAATAATAATAATAATAATACTTTAACATTTAAACTCATCAGGAAGTTTTTTAATGAAGATTCAATTTAATCTGTTTCTTGTTGTTTTATTTTGGTGTCACTTCCTGCAGACAGACAGCAGGGGGCGCTGCAGGCCGCACTGTGACAGACACGGGTGGACAAAATAACAGAAACACCTGCAGATCCGACAGGAAACATGTTTTATACTTTAAACTGATTGATTTTCATTCATGAGTTCAGAATCAATTCAGATTCAATATTTGAATCAATACTAGACATTCTTGTTGTTAAAGTTCAACATTCAGAATAAAGGTGAGTTCAAAGTGAAACGGATAAATAATCTTAAACTGTTCTAAATTCGCAGGAAACCGGAAGTTTAACGGCTCACTGAGAATCCGATTCTGAATCCATCAATCAGTTCCAGAGAGAATAAAAACAATAATAAAAGGATCAATAAGTTTATTTACCATCGTGTCTCTTCTTTGTTTGTCGGGAGCGCGCACAGCCGCGCGCACAGCTGCCGCTAATGAACTCATTAGTGTGGAGGCCGCGTAGGCGCAGAGAGAGAAAGTAGTTCCGACAGCAGCAGAGGGATATCCGCTTTATCTCAACCGGCGGATGATTTAATTTCAGTACACGTGACCAGAAACACGTTTTCCGGTTCCGACTGTTTCTCCTTCAGTCAGAAATAAAAGGGTTTAAACACATTTGGAGTGAATTCATCAATACATCCAATCATTCCTATTGATTAATGGATGTTTAATGGATTATTGATTATAGAGGTTTTATTGGTTTAAGTTTGGACTTTAAAGGAACTTCAGGTTTCAGTTAGAGGGACCATCACCTACTCAATGGATTCATTAATAGATTATTAAGCTTCTTTATAACTGATTGATTGATTAAATAAAATCATGTTTTCTTCCTGAATTTGAAACTTTTCGCTCTTTTTCAGGAAGAAATGAAAAATAAAATAAAAAAGAAAGTAGATGATTAGTCTTCTGTCCATGAATCAGCTCAATGTATTGATTGATTAACCCTGTTAATGATCAATAACGTTTGTTTTCTTTTCCAGAGAAATGATGATTAACCGTGAGCAGACAGACAGGTGAGCAGGTCGTCAGGTAGAAGCTGATGTCCTCTCGTCCTCTAATTGATGACTAATGAGTTGTTTGTTTTGGGAGAAACACTGAAGTGTTTACACAACACACATACACACACACACACACATACAGGTGAACAGGTGTGTGTGTGTGTGTGTTTCTCTGAATCAGCAGCTTTAAAACCTGAAACATTAAAAACATGAAGGTTCAGATGTTTTCATGTTTCTGATCTGTTCAGTGATCTCATCAATAATCTGATCAGCCGTTTCTTACCTGCTGTTTCTTACCTGCCGCTCCTTACCTGCCGCTCCTTACCTGCCGTTTCTTACCTGCTGCTCCTTACCTGCTGCTTCTTACCTGCCGTTTCTTACCTGCTGCTCCTTATCTGCTGCTCCTTACCTGCCGTTTCTTACCTGCTGTTTCTTACCTGCCGTTTCTTACCTGCTGCTCCTTACCTGCTGTTTCTTACCTGCCGTTTCTTACCTGCTGCTCCTTACCTGCTGTTTCTTACCTGCCGTTTCTTACCTGCTGTTTCTTATCTGCCGTCTCTTGCCTGCTGTTTCTTAACTGCCGTATCTTACCTGCTGTTTCTTTTGACGCTTTTTGGTGACAACAGTGACGTTGGCTCTAATGTGTTTATCTGTGTATCAATATTTTGTATTGATCGCCATGTTTATTCATTGTATTTAATATTTTTTACTATTGACTGCTGTCTGTAACACACACACACACACACACACACCATATTTATATTGATTATGTTACACAGGAAATATTCCATCAATCAAACTGATATTTGTTAAATAATAATAATAGCAGCAGCTGTGACGTCATCCGTGACATCACTGATGTTTACATGATACAGAAACAATAAACATCAACATCAGTCTGTTCGTTCGGTAACCCCCCCCGGGAGTTCGCGCCTGTCTCACCTGTTCATTCACTTCGTACCTGAGACTCACCGGAGCTGCACGCGCTGTCGGGAGCAGCCGCGCGGAGGATTTGAACGTTTTCACTTTTAAAAGACTTTAAGTAGCTTCACATGAAAACTCTGTTGTGGTGTTTAAGGTCTCTTTGTGTCTGAACTGAACCTGGAGGATCCGCATCAGACCCATCAGTACTGACCAGGACCCGGATCGGGATCGAGAGGATGTCCCGGGCAGAGGAGCGCGAGGAGGCGGACTGTGTGTGTTCGGTCGGGATGAAGTTCACGTGGGACATCAACGACCCCAAACTGCCGCAGGTAACAAACTGATCAATAAGTGATCGATATAGACAATCAGAGGCGGGAAAAGCAGCTGATCCATTTCACTTTCAAATGAAACGAACTTCAACAAGTTTAAAGATCATTTCACTTGGAACGATAATAAAGTGTCGTTTTATTAGATTCATATTTTACAACAGTCTGAAATCAGTTCAAATAAAACGGATTTATAATGTAAAGATTTCCACAGCAGTACATGAATACATAAACTGGGGGATTTTCCTAAATACTCTAAATATTGGACAGAGTTTGGTTGGAGGCTGTAGTCCAAATCTGACAGTGACGCGAAGTTTTAAAACAACATTTAGACTCTAATGTGGGAAAATACAGAAAAAAATTAACTGTTAGATGAAAAGACTCAATTCTATTTTGTGATTTTCTTAAATACTGACATGAACGGAGTTTACATACAGATTGATTATCATATTTATTAATATTGATAATAATCATATTTATTAATTACACATACAGCAAATAGAACTAAACAGTTAAATGAATAAATAAACTGTGACATTTTGTGATTTTCTTAAATACTCAGAAAATTGCAGAGTTTGGTTTGAGGCTTTAGTCCATCATTTCTCTAAAGAACAGACTTACAGCCTGATTGTCATTTTTTTAGACATATTTTAGAATAGAATACGAAACATAATTGAATTAAAATAAAATGAATTTATTATTTAAACTAAGAGTGGAGCAGATTTTAAACAACATTTAGATCATAATGTACGAAAGAGTCCAGAAAACTGTATAGAGTTTGGTTGGAGACTATGATCCATAATTTCTCAGGTGGAGTTCTGCTGGACTCATGACCTCAGTGTTTCTAAAATCCTGATTATAACAAACTCGGTTTCCTAAAAATGACTTTATTTAACTAATTTAACATGAAAGATGTTTTTAGAGAAACTCAATGACAGACAGGTGATTTATTAACATAATGAGGTAAAAGCGTTTCATGAACGTATCTCACAAAATGTTGATAACTGATCAATAATCAAACCTGACCTGGGTTGGTTGGATATTGTCATTTTACTGATGACACTAGAAAAAACAGTGAAGTTACAAAAACTAAATAAATGAAAATAAAATAATTTATTATCTAAAACATTTACACAGTGAAGAGACGCTCTAAAACAATGTCCAAATCAGGACGTATTGAAGGTAACAGGAAATATTCACAGAAAATATAATTAAATAGCTAAATTAATAAACTCATTATTTTTAAATACTAAAGAAATGCATACAGTTTAGTTGGAGGCTAAAGTCCATGGTTTCTCAGGTGGGGTTCTGCTGGAGGAGTCTGACCTGATGACCTCAGCTTCTTGTTAACTCAACAGAAACATGTTCAGGTTTGATTATTTATCAACTTTGTGTGACTGTACAGCTACGTTTATTAAACATGTTTTCTCATTATAAAAACATTGTCTGTCTGAGAAGAAGAAACATTTAGAGAAACTCCTCCAGCAGAACTCCACCTGAGAAATTACAGACTTTAGCCTACAACCAAACTCGGTGTTTTTTTATGACCATTTAAAGAAGTCACAGCATTTCATGTTCCATTTAACAATTTAGCCGTTCAATCGTGATCCCTGTGAATTTAGCTATGTTTTAAATCTTTCTCCAAATTATCAGGTGTGTAAATCTTATTGGAAACTAAAGCAATTTATTTTAACTCATTCCACCGGAACCAACCTGAATATAAAGTCCTTTTAAAATCACTAAACCCCCAAATTCCCAGATATATTTTGGACTACAGGCAACAACCAAACTCTGTACAAGTTTTTGACAATTTAAGAAAATCACAGAATTAGCCATCTGAATATATTTCCTTTACATGTTATTTCTGTATATTATGATCAAAGAGTTGTTTTAAAGCTTTATTATTTTAGATCATAATTATCTTTTTTTAATTTAATTTTTGCCCAAATATATACTGTATGTGTTAATGTGAAATTAGTTTTATATTTTATTTTATTTAGTTGTTGTTTTTTTGCCTAAAAACAGTCAATTCTACGTTATTCAACTAAATCCAGTCTAAAAACAGATTTAATGTTAAATTAGTTTTAGTCATTTCTCGGAGACAGTATTTGTTGTAATCAGGATTTTAGGAACACTGAGTCCAGCAGAACTCCACCTGAGAAATGATGGATTATATTATATTTATTATATTAATTTAACTGTGGAGTTATATTTTTGGTGAATGTTACCTCCCTACACATCGTGTTATAAATGCTGTTTCAGCTTCTCCACCATCAGGAATGTAAAATAAATCCTTTTATTTTGTTTTTTGACTAAAAACAGTCACATTATCAGTTATTATATTACTGTATATATTATATTATTAATATAAAAACAATGACAATCAGCTTGTATAGAAACTCCTCTTCATGATATTATACAAATATTACAGGACGCAGGTTAAATATAATGTTCAGGATTATAATACAGGATTAATAGAGGAACGTAGATCAGAGATTTAATGTTTGTTTTCTAAAGAGAATATTTTTACAGTTTTGGTTAAACAGACTGAATTCTGAATAAACCTGCTGAGAAACACGGAGCTGGTTCTCACTATCACTTATCAGCTGATCACTCAATTCAAAATAAATCAATGAAATCACAATGTTAGTGAGTGAATTCATGAATGACATTTTCCTCAGCAGGAAACTGAAATGTTCAGTTTAATATTAATGAGTCAAAATGACATCAGATAATTAAACATTCAAGCAACTTGAGAAATATGAGGCTGAAGGTTATCTGAAGGGTGTGTGTGTTACCTGTGTGTGTGTGTGTGTGTTACCTGTGTGTGTGTGTGTGTGTGTGTGTGTGTGTGTGTGTGAAGCCGCTGACTCGACTCTTCACTCTGTTGCTCAAACAGTAAAAACTGGTTTTGATATTTTTGTTTTCAGTGAAACCAGAACAGCTGATCCCGAGTCAGCTCTCAAACTGATCAATATCTCTGATTGATTTGAACTACGACACGTCTGAGTCTTTATACCAACTGTTGTTTCATTGTTGTTTACTGTTGTTTCTGATCTCCAGTTCCTCAGATAAAGCCTCAGTACGGTGAGACAAGTTTATTTGTCGACATGTTGTCTTATGACTGCAGGAAGTGACCTTCAGGAACACGCTGGTTTTATTTTCCTGCAGTTCATTAGAGAGAAAATATCACACACGTGACTCTAATCTCTCCGATAAACACAGATCAATAATGTGGTGATAGAAGTGTGTGATGAATGGAAACATGATGTAACACATCACAGGTGTGTGTGTGTACCTGTTGATGTTTTCTCTCCTCATTCTTCTTCTCTTCTTTCTTTCACCTCTGCACCACCTGAACATGAGAATCTACTCCCCATCATCCCTGTGTGTCTGCACAGTTAGCATCAGGTCGCTAACATGTTTAGCAGCTAGCAACTAAAATCTACAAACATCCTACAAACTAACGCTGTGGCCATGACGGCTGCCGGCTGTGAGGGACTCACCGCCACCGACTACTTACTTAAACTGTGTAGTTAACATTAGCAAGCTAGCTGCTAGCACTGTAGCTAACGCTAAACATATGTTCACACAATTTATTTACAACAACTTCAATACACTGATTGGTCCTTCTATGTTCATCCTGAACACTGATTGGTCCTCCTCCATGGTCCCAGGAGGTTTCACACCTGTAATTTTGTCTAAAGGTCGGGACCAAACGAGGCAGGTGTGAAAGGCCCTGAGACCTGCTGACTCTGAGAACACTGCTCGTTTGTTTCTCTTAAAGAAATCAAACTAACAGTCTGATGGTGTTTCCTTCAAGTTACTGAAATAAAGAATAGAAATACTTCTTCCTCTGCTGCTGAAACTGAACTCAGATCAGTCTGATAATCACATGATGATTCCAGGAGGAGGAAGAACTTCTGTATGAAGTTTAATGAAACAGACAAACTCAACATGAAAGTGAAAAGTGAGTAAATTTTTTGAGAAATATCAAAGAAGAACTTCAGTTGTTGGACTTCTTTTAGTTTCATTTAGTTTTTCCTGTCGCTCTGTTTGACTGAAATCCTTCAGATCAGAACGTCAAACACACCAACAACCAATCAGGAGGTCACCTGTTATACTGACTAACCTGTCTGTCTGTCTGTCTGTGTGTCTGTGTGTCTGCAGGACACGAAGCAGTTCGACCCATTCCAGGAGTGGACAGACGGTTACGTTCGGTTCATCTACAGCGGTGAGAAATTTTTACACATTCAACATGAAAACATTTCATCTCATAATTTATTAAGCTCTTTACCAAGCTAATGAGTAGCTAGTTTCAGCTACATGTTGGTGAGTTGATTATTGTTTCCCAGCTGAAGAACCGAATGCTCAGACATTAAGCTAACTCAACAGTTTAATCCAGCTCATTACCGATATGTCATCAGTTAAAGATAACTCGTCCCTTTAACTTATCAAACTCATCAGTTTAAGCTAATTTATCAAGCTAACTTATTTTTTAAAGATTACTTATCGTTTTAAGATTCATTAGTTGGAGCTGGTTTGACGGTTTGTTTAATCCTCACTTTAAAAACAAAAAAACTCTTTTGCTATCTCTTATTGTCTCTAAATGTAGCACTTGAAGCAGTTCAACATATTTGATGAAGTTGTACTTGATGATTCTTGTAATTTTTGGATTGTACCCACATGGTTGAAATGCACTTATTGTAAGTGGCTTTGGATAAAAGCGTCAGCTAAATAAATGTCATGTAACTGGTTGTTGTTTGTTTAATTTAACTGTTGGTTTGTTTTTAGGTGAAGATAAGAACGCTCAGAGACATCTCTCCGGCTGGGCCATGAGAAACACCAACAACCACAACTGTCAGATCCTGAAGAAGTCATGTCTGGGCGTGGTGGTCTGTTCTCGAGGCTGCACGCTGCCCGACGGGTCCAGACTGCAGCTCCGCCCCGCCATCTGCGACAAGGCCCGGCAGAAACAGCAAAGTAAGAAAAGCCAGAACCTGTTCAGCTATCCTCAGCTATCAGCTCGACCTGTGTCCATGTTTACCTGACCAGACTCTTTGTGTTTCAGAGAAGCTGTGTCCGAGCTGCAACGCCACACTGGAGCTGCTGCCGTGTCGCGGTCACAGCGGTTACCCCGTCACCAACTTCTGGAGAGTAGACGGAAAGGCCATCTTCTTCCAGGTTACCACCTTTAACCTGACAACAAACACACACAGGCTAACATGCTAAACATGCAAACTGGGTAAAACATGCTAACTGGCTAAATAATGTAGCGTATTTAGCAGCCAAAATAATCTGAAAATTCATACCAGATCCTGAACGATAAACCAGTACTTGGACATCTAACTAGGTTTGAACCGGATTTTGGCAGTCTGAACAGATCTTAGCCAGATCCTTGGAGCTTAAAGAACCAGTGTAGAGAATTTAGTGGCATCTAGCGGTGAGGTTGCAGATTGCAACCAACTGATAACCCCTCCGCTCACCCTCCCCTTCCAAGTGTGTAGGAGAACCTACGGTGGCCGCAAAACTCGTGAAAAACGCGATAGGCCCTCTCCAGAGCCAGAGTTTGGTTTGTCCGTTCTGGTCTACTGTAGAAACATGGCGGTGCAACATGGCGGGCTCCATGGAAGAGGACCCACTCCCTCTGTAGATATAAGGGGCTCATTCAAAGGTAACAAAAACACAATTCTGATTTTCAGGTGATTATACACTTATAAACACATATATATATACACAAAAACATACTTATGAATATTTATTCCATTTCTGCCAATAGATCCTCACAAATCTTACACACTGGTCCTTTAAGCATTTTCAACAACCTGACAGTCTGAACAGGTTTAATCTAGATTCTGACACTGTGAACCAGATCCGGGATGTCTAAACTAGTCTAAACCACATCCTAAAACAGATTTTAACAAGGTCCTGGTAGTCTGAACAGGTTAAAACCAGGTCTTGGCAGTCTAAATGCAACTAAACAAAATCCTAGCAATGTAAACACATTAAAACCAGATCCTGGTATTCTGAGCGGTTTAAAACCAGGTCTTGACAGTGTATACAAGTAAAAACCAGATCCAGTACATCTAAATATGCTAATAACATGTTAATAACAGTCTGAACAGTTTTAAATCTGATCTTGACAGTGTAAACCAAAACCTGGACATCTAAACACGTTTAAACCCGGTCTGAATGTCTGGACAGATTTACTCCAGATTCTGACAGTCTGAACAGGTCTAAACAAGATCCTGACAGTGCATACAAGTAAAAACCAGATCCTGGACATCTTAGTTTTTTAAATCAGTTTTCAGCTACATCCTGACATCTGGAAAGGTTTAAACCGGATTCTGTCAGTGTAAACAGGTCTAAACCAAATCCTAAACAGATTTAAACCAGTTCTTGAAAGCATATACACATAAAAATAGGTACTGACAGGTTAAAACCAGATTCTGAAGCTCTAAATGAGTCTAAGCCAGATCCTGGAAGTTTAAAGAGTCTGTTATTATATTTACTGTTCTTGTCGTCCTTCAGGCTAAAGGGGTTCATGATCATCCTAGACCAGAGTCCAAGTCCGAAACTGAAGCCAGAAGAAGTTCAGTGAAGAGACGAGTCAGCTCGCCGCCGTTCACACCCAAGAGACGACTCATCGAAACACAGGTTGACAACAACAAACAACAACAGCTGTTTGTTAATGTTGGTGTTGTTCATTGTTTGTTTATTGTTTATTTGTTGTTTACTGTTTCAGGCTCTGGGTCCCACCCTCCTCTCCTGCGTCGACCCATCAGACAGGATCTCCTTCATTGAGCCGAATTTCCCGCAGCATTACCCAGCATTCCAGAGCCCAGAGCCCTACTACAACCCCCATAATGCACTAGGGGACACCCCGCCCACACTTCAGAAACCAGCCAATCCCAGGCTTTATATGGGCCGGCCTGGCTATGAGTTCCAAGGATACCTGACCTCGCCTTCGTATCCCATGACCCCTGACCTCTGTGACCCCAGGTCAGCCTCCCACCTACTCTAAACCAGATCCTGGCAAAGTAAACAGGTCTAAACCAGATTCTGAACCAGTTTAGATTGTAAACAGCTTTGAATCATGGATATCTACATACAGTAGATTTAATCCAGATCCTGGCAACATAAACAGGTCCAAACCAGATTGTGTGGCTTAAACAAATCTAAACCAGATTCCAGCATTATAAACAGTCTAAACCAGATCCTGGTGCTGGTAATGTAAACAGGTCTAAACCAGATTCCAGATTCAGGAAATGTACACAGGTCTAAACCAGATGCTGGATTTCTAAATATGTCAAAACTGGATCCTGAAACAGGTTTAAATGAGATCTTGACAGTCTGAACATGTTTAAACCAGATTCTGGCCAGTACCAGTGTAAACCAGAACCAGAAAGCATACACAGATTCAAACAAGGTCCTGACAATCTAAAGAGGTTCTGCTCAAACAAGATTTTGAAGTCTTAACAGGTCTAAACTAGATCCTGATTTGTGTGCAGGGTGGCTCCAGTCCTGGGTTCCTCCTCTTCCTCCACTTCATCATCGGCTCCTCTCTCCTCCTCCTCCTCCTCCTCCTTCGACCCCCAGACGAAGCCTCCTGCAGGCTGGAAGGACCTGCTGAAGAGCTCCACCCCTTACGGTGACAACCACCACTACTACAGCGCAGAGTACCCCTGCCGTTACCCCAGCAACGCTCCAGGGTCCCCCGCAGCGTTGCAAACCATCATCACCACGACAACCAAAGTGAGTAGAGTTCATCAGGAGGGTCCAACTGCAGACCTTAGATCTGAGGGCCAAGATCTGTGAGCGAATGAGAAGAAAGTAGCATCTCCAGGTGTATGAGTGTCTGTTCTTTTAAGGTTCCCAGGAGGGAGGTGGGGAAAGCCTGTGGGGACCCTAAAGAAACAGACACACCTCACACCTGGGGGTCCTACTCTCTTCTCATTGGCTGGCACACTTGAGGTCCCGAGCTGTGAGAGCTGCAGTTTGACTATCCAGTGTGTAACTGACTGTGGTCGATTTTAATGGTAAATCTGCTTCCGTTATCATCTGAAACTGAATATTTGGTTTGCTAGATTGGACAGTAGCAACAGTAACTAAGAGGGGCGGGGATTAACCCTCACTGTTACTGTCACATTATTACCAGTACTGATCCTCCTCAGGTCTCCTATCAGCCCTGTCCGAAGCCTCCTGCGGCACTCCCTTCCTACCAGTCGTGTCCTAAACCTCCAGCCGGCCTTCCATCCTACCAGCCCTGCGTTCCCCCAAAACCTCCAGGCCTCCCCGGCTGCTCCTCCCTGATGGACGATGCCTCCCCCTCCTCGTACTCCACTGAGGTGAAGGTGACAGAGGAGTCGGGTGGAGTCATCAAGTCTCTGTCGTTTCAGCCCGAATCTCTGCAGACCAAAACAGAACGTGCCGACAGCTACGACTACCGCTACGCCTACCCCAACACGTACCGCTATGACGACTACTGACGCAGCACTACCCCAACACCATAACCACAACTACTGTTACCACAGCTACTGTTACCACGGCTACTGTTACCACAACTACTTTTACCGC
>VMKM01003550.1:0-5000 GCA_008360985.2 Macquaria ambigua | reverse complement strand
TGAGCTGATTTTGCTGTGAAATGTTACTGAATGTTTCAGCGCCTGCTGACACAAAGAGCTGCAGCTGGAGAAGAGGCAGAAGATGGATGGAGGGTGGAGGGTGGAGGGTGGACAGGTCGGGCCCCTATAAACAAATAGCTGCTGCAGAAAGAAATGAAAATCATATCAGCTTCAAAGCCAAAAAAGCAAAACTTGGAAACAAAGATGAAAGAATGGATAAAAACTATCAAACTGCACTAATACACAGCGTGTCATGTCAGAGTGTATTTGTGTGTCATGTTGTGTATCATGTTGTGTGTTGTGTTGTGTGTTACACGAGTGTGTTGATACTCGGTGTGTTTCGTGCCGTGAGAAGTCTTATCAGAGCAGGACGACTCATAGAAATGTACTGTCTTCTTAAAGAGGCATGACAGTGCCGGTCTGATCTCTATCTGCTCAGAGCTTCGCGCTCCGATAGCATCTCTCAGCCCGATGATGTTTACAGCTCTCAGGAAAATCTGGATATTTTTGTGACTCAAAGGTTGATAAGAAGTTTAGGATCTTTGAGGGATGATTCTTCAGGAAAGACATAGAGAGGAAATCAATCAGATGTAGCTTAGCAGGAGAAAAGTGCTTTGATTGGATGGAGAACTGAAGGTTTGATCAACTCAAATGTGTTGTAACAGCGTTGCAGTGGACTGGACTTACTGAACATTTTAAAAAACACACAAAAATCACATTTCAACTTTATATGACTTTAGAATAAATAAGTAATAAACATTGAAATCCCCCTAAAACCCTGTTAAATATGTTGTTATGCAGATGACAGCTCACAGTTGCTGGTTGTCAGTAGACAAATAGTTTCCACCCACTGCTGCTGTGTGAACATGAGTTCATAAACAGCAGGTGGAGCTAATTCTCCAGTCACTGCCATTAAACCACCACAGAAGAAAAAGAGGACGTTATTCAAAGAGCTCCAGTCAAAGCTCCAACAATGGAAAACCATGTGGAGAACATGATGGAAACATCTTTAGTTCTGCAGGTATTTGGTCATAAAACAAAGTATTAGTTGTAGTACTGCAGTACAGTTGCAGTATTACTGCAGTACAGTTGCAGTATGACTGTCTGATAGAGTTCACGTGAACGACTCTTGAAACTGTAACTTCCTGTTTGTCATCATGTCATGGGTCAAACTGAACCAATCATCTGTTACTTCACAACCACCACCTTATGTCCAATCAGATTTGTTCCTGAGGTGTCATCGCCCCGATGCATGCTGGGAAACATCACCTGACCTCTGGTTGTTTATTTGGATCCAAACCAGTCGTACCTGTTGCCTTTTAATCTGTTCTCTCCATCCGTCCGTCTCTCTTCTTTATCTCTTCTTCGTCTCTTCTTCATCTTGCTGTCAGGACTCGAACAAACATCACGTAGGCATGAAGACCATCATGGCCGCCCGCCAGCAGCAGCAGCAGCATGCTGGTAGCTTTGATGTCTCTTCAAAACAAACTGCTGCTGAGGAACAAATGGACCAGATGAGCCGCAACGCTGCCGCCGCTAACATAAACTTTCAGAGAGCAGAGGCAACAGGGCAACAGGGCAACAGGAGCAGCAGAGGCAACAGGGCAACAGGGCAACAGGAGCAGCAGAGGTAACGGCAACAGGAGCAACAGGAGCAACAGGAGCAGCAGAGGCAACAGGGCAACAGGAGCAGCAGAGGTAACAGGGCAACAGGAGCAGCAGAGGTAACAGGGCAACAGGAGCAACAGGAGCAACAGGAGCAGCAGGAGCACCAGGAGCAGCAGAGGCAACAGGAGCAGCAGGAGCAGGAGGAGCAGGAGGAGCAGAAGGAGTGGTGGCAGATACAGTTTGTGGTTCATTAAGAGGACAAACTGTTTACAGCAGGATGCAAGCGGCACTCTCACCAGAGACACTTTTAATTTACATTATCATACACATCTGTATATACAGGATCAGGACTAGGTCCAGGTCCAGGTCCATACATGACAATGGGTCAGTAAAAGGCCCAAGAACAGGTCCAGGTCCAGTTTTAATGTGTTAATTTACGACTGAACGATAGGAACAAGGTCGATTATCAGATTCAAGACCAGGGCAGTGTTAGGTCAGGACCAGGTCCAAGTTCAGGTCCAAGTCTGAACATGGGTCAGTGATGGGTCAGGTGTAGGATCAGCTTTAGGTCCAGAGGACTGTTCAATTAAGATTGAACAACATAAGAACATGGTTGATTATCAGACCCAGGTCCAGGACCAGGACCAGGTACAGTGTGAGGTCTGTGAGTGTTTCCTGTGTGCAGGGAGCGGCAGCTGTTTCTTCTTCTACTGTTTTGACAGAACAGGAAGTGTTTGTGGTTGAGTGAAGAAGAATGAAGTTTATCTTTAAAGAGACGAGAACCAGACTGACGGGACGAGTCTGGACCTGAGGGTGAGAGACACACATGCAGAGAGAGAGAGGGGGGGGCCTTTTGGATCAAGTCTGGGGACAGTCATGGCATCAAGGCGTTATAATCAGGCCAGAATTCAAAGTTAAACAGGAAACTGAACTGACAAATAAAGGAAAGGGGACATTTGAAATACAAAAATATAAAATATCAAAAACTATTATTGATCAAGGCTGAGAGTCTGATGATGACAAATCAATACCAACACAGGTGTGACTCACCTGTTTATCAAGAAGCAACTGATCTGACCCCAGATCTGCTGCTCACTGACTACCTGTCTGTCTGTCTCTGTACCTGTCTGTCTGTCTGTCTCTGTACCTGTCTGTCACTCTCTGTCTGTACCTGTCTGTCTGTCTGTCTGTCTGTACCTGTCTGTCTGTCAGTCTGTGTCTGTACCTGTCTGGCTGTCTGTCTGTCTGTGTCTGTACCTGTCTGCCTGTCTGTCTGTCTCTGTACCTGTCTGCCTGTCTGTCTGTCTGTCTGTCTGTCTGTCTGTCTCTGTACCTCTCTGTCTGTCTCTACACCTGTCTGTCTGAACACTGATGATGTTAAATAATCAGAGTAAGCAGAGTTGAGTTGTGGCTGCAGGTTGAGGTGAAGGTGTGAGTCTGTTGTAGTCCAGGTGTCGGGTGTCTGTGAGCAGGTTCAGGTGTGTTACCTGCAGACGGTGGAGTGTGAAGCTGTCACATGATGGATGCTGTTTCTTTGTCCTCATCACTGATCCGCAGCAGGAATGTCAGCTACGCTAACACCAGGGCTCCTCTGTGGCATGCTGCTAGCTTACTGCTACACACAGACACACACACACACACACACACACACACACCTGTGATCACATGACTGTCCTCAGCACCTGATCCTCATCAGTTCAGTATCTGTTTACTCTACAGTGAGTTATGTAGTTACAGTGAAGGACGCAGCAGATATATTGTTATTATATATGATATATTATTATTATTATTATATATTATATTTTATATATTATACATTATTATATATAATATGTTGTATATATATTTACTGTCTGTCTGCATGTTGTTATTTTTATTGTTGTAGTCTAACGTTAGTTTCCTGTGAGCAGCAGGCTGCAGACCTGTCTCACTGCTGTCTCACTGCTGTCTCACTGACCTCAGACCAGCTGCACTCAGTGAGGTGATGATGATGATGATGATGATGATGATGATGATGATTCAATGTCAGGTGAGAGACGAAACGTCACTCATTCATTATTACAATCATTGATTAACTTCCTGGAAATGATTTATGACAAATTTGATCTTTGTATTGACTTGATTTCCTTGTTAATGATCCTGAGTTTGTAAAGTCTGTTTCTATATGAGCTCTATGAATGAATTATTGATCATATTTCTCTGTAAATATCCACAGCTGCTCTCCTCCTCCTCCTCCTCCTCTTCCTCAGGTCTACTGAAGGTGGAGCAGACTGAGGTTGCTGAAGTTGTTTCTTCTTCTTCTGTCTCACTGTGGAGGTGACCTGAGGCTCGAGGTTCAACAATGATGAGACTTAGAAAACAGAACCAGACGGACACACAGTTTTATAAACCTGATCACAGTTCACAGAAACCGCTGAAAAGCTGAAATGATCCGAGGAAATGGACGCTCACTTTGCTTCAGTTTAACCTGATTTATTTACTGTCATTTAATTTAAAGTAAAATGACATAATTTCTGGAAAAATGCTATAATTAAAGTAAAATGATCGTTTGGTTGAGTCCTGGATCAAATTCTGATTAAAGCCTTAAAACAGATTTTTATAAACTGATATGAAGCAGTTTGCTGAGTCAGTGTTGTGTGATTATAATTACCTGGTCATGTTATCTGATGATGTCATCAGGTGATTTTGTGGGGACGTTTGAAGACGTCCTTTTGAAGGTTTGATCTGATAATCAGCTCTCTGATCAGCTGTTAGTAAACAACATGGTGGATGGATGGGGGCGAGGCGGCAACATGGGGGCAACCAAAACCCTTAGAACCACAGAAGAAGAAATGAAACACCGTTATAAATCAGAGAAGAGATGAAACTCTTTGATGTAGTGAAGTGGTCTCATTTTTCTGTCCCTGTTGTCAAAAAAGGAGACATTTTAACAAAGACTCCATATGGGTTTACTGAAGACACCATGTTTACAGGAAAACTATCTTCCCGTCCCCTGACTTCCCATCCTCTGACTTCCTCTCTCCTGACTTCCTGTCCTCTGACTTCCCGTCCCCTGACTTCCTGTCTGCTAACTTCCCATCCCCTGACTTCCTCTCTCCTGACTTCCTGTCCCCTGACTTCCTCTCTCCTGAATTCCCGTCCCCTGACTTCCCATCCTCTGACTTCCTCTCTCCTGACTTCCTGTCCCCTGACTTCCTCTCTCCTGACTTCCCGTCCCCTGACTTCCCATCCTCTGACTTCCTCTCTCCTGACTTCCTGTCCCCTGACTTCCCGTCCCCTGACTTCCCATCCTCTGACTTCCTCTCTCCTGACTTCCTGTCTGCTAACTTCCCGTCCCCTGACTTCCTCTCTCCTGACTTCCTGTTCCCTGACTTCCCGTCCCCTGACTTCCT
>VMKM01003549.1:0-34056 GCA_008360985.2 Macquaria ambigua | reverse complement strand
AGAGAGACAGAGAGAGAGAGATAGAGACAGAGAGAGAGAGACAGAGAGAGAGAGACAGAGAGAGAGACAGAGACTGTGTGTGTTACTGTACCTGTGTTGTCTCAGTGAGTGTCGTAGTTGTTTGGTTTCCAGTCGTAGTTTCTTCTTCTCTTCCTCCAGTCTCTCTGCTTCTTTGTGCACACACTCACACACACACCTGTCTTCCTGCTGACACACACACACACACACACACAATATATATATATATATATATATATATATATATAGATATATATATATATATATAGTATATATCAGTTATACTGTGGTAGCTACACCTTTAATATCTTGTCAAGTTGGCAGTACACATCCGGTCTGCTGTGTGCTGATAGTGTGATAGTTGTATCAGTGTGAAGACGTGCCTGTATCTGTCAGGTATTTAATTTTCTGGTTATTTTATCTATAAAGAGCTTCTCAACTATTTCCCAGAATGTTTTCAGAGACTGTATTCTGTCGCGACATATATCGATATTACAATATAAGATTACCTACATGGTGTTTGTATCCACACGACTCCTACAGGTGTGTGTGTGGTTTCACAGCTGCCATGAAATGAATGTCAGGTTCTTTGGTTCTTTCAGACTTGCTCAAAATGTCTGATTCTGATTCAAGGACACTGATGTGAAGCAACTTGTTCTCATGATTTGATTGGCTATCAAAGACACACACACACACGACAGCTTTCCTGCTGCTGAAAAGCCTGATTCAGGCTGCAGACACTGACCGTGTCTGTGTGTTCAGGGATGTTACAATGCAGAGCAGCGCCTCCTGCTGGAGCACTGTAGACGGCAGCTGCAGGTGAACCACAGATCAGCCAGGCGGGTCCAACCTGGGGAGTCTGACTGTCAGGTAGCCCAGCAGAGACAGCTGCAGCTGGGGCAGGAGGAGGAGGAGGAGTCTGCCCTCTGGAGCTCCTGTCAGCGTCACTGCCTCCTCTGCTGTCCCTCCACTCTGCTGCTGCTGGAGACACTTCACATCAGGGTCTGAGGGTCTGAACAGCTCAGGATGCATCACATCTCAACATGTTTCAAAGCTTCTCTAGTGTGTGTGTGTGTGTACCTGTGTCAGAGTCCGTGTGTGTCGGGGGGGCGTAGATCCAGTACCCTCCTCCCGTGGGCGGTCTGCCCTGTTGTCGCCACCTGTCAGGAGAACTGAGGTACTGCAGTCCCAAACCAGAGTCCTGAGTCCCCTGAGAGCCCAGACTGGGAGCCTGAGAGAGAGAGAGAGAAAGCTTTAATTCCCATGATGCTCTGGGTTTTGTTTTCCAACCTAAAAGAACAACAATGTGGGGAAACATCTTGTGGATGACTCAAGACAGTTCACTGCTCTGCTTCATTACTGTCTGTTTCCTTTGTCAGTTTGTCTCAGTGATCTAACTCGTCTTTAATCATTCACTTTATATTTCTCAGTCAGAAATAAGCAGCGAGGAGGAGAAATCCAAATTAGCATGTAGCTGCATGTGAACAAACAGTTAGCTGATAATCCACAGATAAACATCAGTCAAACTGTGTGTGTGATAAAATAAAAGTTGCAAAGTCTCACACTGTGTCCAGGAGGTATGAAACACCACTGTCCCCCATCACTGGTCCTGATCCCAGTCCTGGGTCTGGTTCTGGTCCTGGTCCTGGTCCGGGTCCGGTCCAGCTCCTGTCTCAGTCTGTCTGTGTGTCTCTGAGCTTCAGCCAGCTCGGCCCTCAGCTGCTCCACTGTGTGAGTGTGTTCAGACAGCAGCGCTGGTGTGTGTTCGCTCGGCCTCTCTTGGTGAAAGCTGCCATCGTCCACCGAGTTCTGACAAACACACAGAGAGCAGGAAGCATCTCTGCACTGCGTTCAAAGGATTATATTACAATTTGTTGTCAGATTTTTGTAGTTTGGGATTTCATTTCATCTGAAATAATAACATTGTCCTAGTGATACACTTACTTTTGTACTGTACATATTATGATGAGTTAAGAGAGTTAATTGTTCATGAAAGGCTGAAATATTCTGATGTTCAGGAAAGTGAAAACTGGCGGTTTCATTCTGATGTGTTGAAGTTTGTTAACTTTGTCTCAAGAGCCTGGAAAAGAAGGCAAGATGGATTATTTAATTAGTACTTCTTCTGATTTTTCCAGCACTAAATGTTTCTGTCAGTGATTTATGGATTTTATTGCAGACAATGAAGGTCTGAAGACTGGACCATGAGAGATGCTTCAGGTGTTTTTCCTGTTGTCTGGAAATGTAAACGCAGCTCTCTGGTCCTGACTCGTATGAGTTTATGGTGTCTTGTAGGCTCATGCAGGCTGGACATATGTATATGCATTCATTCATTCACTAACCAGAATCATCCTTTAACTTTCTGTAAAAAGTTTCCCATTGTAAACAGACCAAGTATCTCATTACAAGCAGAAGAGCTTGGTACAAAGAGAAGATCTGTAACAAGTCAATGTTGTCATAAAGAAACTGTTTCTGTCTTAAAAAGATAAAAGACCCTCACAATGAAGGAATAAAATCAGCTTCAAATGTTTTATAAAAGTCTACATTTGCTCCACGTCTGTCTGTGTTCTTGCACCATTTTTAAAGTCAAATTTAATGCTGTTTAAGACCTCAGCAAATATAATTTAAGAGCAAAAATGTAAAAACAATTTCTTCGATAGAAAATAGAGAGAGAGAATAGAGAATTTATTGAGGCCTTCTTTGGAAAACAAAACTTAACTTTTCCTTTCTTTACTATATTGACAGAATACTGTCAATGCAAACTTTTCCATTCAAACGACTAACCAATCAGACAACAGTTCACTCTAAATTAATACACTTAATAAAAGTCCTCAAACAGCCTGTTCCAAGCCAAAAAGCTGAAAAATGAATGTACGTGACTTTTCCGTATGTCATCATTCGCCTTGAATGAACGGAGCCTGCTCACCGTGTGAAGGACCACATCGCCGGGAGTCACGTGGAGTTTCTCCTGTGCTACGTGTCAACAATACAGGCATTAACGTTACCCCCACAAGTTGACGCTGAGCGGCGCCGTATCCAGGTCTTATTATGCATCCATGGTCTCGGCTCATCCCTAGCTTGTTAGCTAGCTAGCGACTGCGACTGACGACAACGAAAACATGTCACGCAGCCAGACGCCAACATCTGCAGCGTAACATAACATAAAACTTCTATTAATGGTGGAGTGTCTCATTTTCTAGTTTTACGGTAGGCTACTGTGCGTAACAATATCCCCACCAGCCTTAAACGCACCATCTGCAAATGTAATACCAACAGCAAATTAACGGCAAAGTAAAGACAATGTATTATCTTAATTTCTTTGATTTTATTTAAAGACCTTTTAAGAGTTTTTAAGGAGCTGCAGGAACCCTGTGACAGTTCAGTTTACCCGCTGAAATCTGACTTGACTGAAACAGCAGCTCTACAGCTGCTCTGTTCCCAGAGGAAGAAGAAAACTGGAACACAGGAAACTAAACAGATCAGCTGATTTCAAACATATACTTCAGATGTGTGTCAGGTGTGTGTGTGTGCGTACCTGCTGTGTGTGTGTGTGCAGCAGCTCCACGGTGTGGTTCAGAGCTCTCAGCTGTTCGGTGGTGGCCTTCAGCTGATCAGAGTCACACATGGACCTGCTGAGCTGCCGTAGTTTCCTGTTGAGACGTCCGAGGCTCCTCTGGTGACCGTCGCTCTGTGAACGCAGCTGGACCACAGGACAGTCAGTCAGTCCCAGCATGCACTGCTGCTCGACTAAATACAGGCTTTAATATACCTGTCCTCCTCGCTCTGTCCACAGGTGTGATTTAGATTTTTGTAGTAAATGTACTGCAACATACAAAAACACTGGTGTGGTTCTTCAATAAAGTTTTAAATACATTTAAATTCACTGCTTTTATTGATTAACAAAGCAGCTTCATACAGAGCCAAGTGTCATGGATGAACCGAACTTATTTGTGTGCATAAATGAAGAGAACATAACATTTAACTATTAACCTATTTATCTTAAACCTGTTCATATTTAGTATATGAGAGAACACAGTGCAGCATATGAACCCGTCCTCTGACCTGCTGTAGCAGCGCGTCTCTCTCCTGCTGGACGTCCTGAAGCTGCACCCGGCTCTGCTCCAGCTCCGCCTCCTGCACAACATACAAAAACCATCATTTTATTCTAGATAAAGAAAAACTCCCTGTGGTCTCAGTCTGACTGCTGATCAGCTGCGAGTCACACAGGAAGAACCACTGGTTGTCAAGGTAACAGCAGGTGTGTGCACGCTGAATAAATGGACCAGTGAGCAGGTTGTCTGGTTAATTGTGTGGTTATGATTCTGTATCTGTGGGATTAGAGCTGTCAGGTTCTGGTTCTGGTCCATCTGGACTGTAGCAGACTCAGCTCATACTGACCAGTTTGTGTTGAGTGTGTCTGTTTCTGCTCTGAGACCTCTGCAGTCTGACTCTCAGCCTCTCCAGCTCCTCCTTCAGCCCCCACTCTAACCCCTGGTCCTTGTCCTGCTCCACACCGTGGATCACCTGGGCTTCCAGCTGGGCTATCTGGTCCTGATCCTGGGCCATCTGGGATTCCAGCTGGGTTATGTGGTCTTGATTCTGGGCTAGCTGGGCCTGCAGTCTGGCTATCTGTTCCTGGCTGTGGTGATGGTTTTGTTGAAGCTGCTCCCTGCTGGTCCTGGTTTGCTGGATCGCCCTGTAGAGCTGCTCCACACTTCTGGACAACGTGTCCTCCGGACTGACAGGGCTGCAGGGGGACAGGACAGTCAACAGACATGAACACACTGTGTGTACACAGTGGCCTTTATAATCTGAACCTTCTCAGTGTTAAACCCCGTTCAGACCTGCACCTCGTTATGTAAATGTTCATGTTGGTCAGACCTGGAACATTTCAAACTGACCCCCCCCCACACACACACACACACACACACCTTACTGACGTCGGATGGGGGGGGCTGCGTCCAACCACTTCTGTAACTTTCCGAAACCTTTAATACGTTTACATGCACTTCACTGATCTATCGCTGTATCCCAACAGACGAGGTGGCCGAGTGGTTAAGGCGATGGACTGCTAATCCATTGTGCTCTGCACGCGTGGGTTCGAATCCCATCCTCGTCGGTGTAATTTTAACAAGGACAGGGCCCAACACCTTGACTATATGTTCTGAAATGCAGCCTGGGAGATCAAATCTAAACATTTGGATGAGTGAACAACGCAGCATGTGCTCTTGTGATGAGCAGTCCAAGAAATGTGCACACAAAGTAGCAGTACAAATACTTCAAACTCCATCAAGTACATAAGTATTATCATGGACGAGACTGTCTAAGATTTGACTTGATCTGCTTAACAGAATCCAGTCAGTGCAGTTTTGTGGAGAAACTGTCTGGAAACTTTTGAACTTGTTTGCCTTCTAAGGACACAAACGTCACAGAAGAGCCTCGTTCCAGGACTGCAGGTGGGGGCTGATAGTCAGATGACAGGTGGTCAGTGGACTGCTCCTTTAAGACACAGGGGAATTAGCTCAAATGGTAGAGCGCTCGCTTAGCATGCGAGAGGTAGCGGGATCGATGCCCGCATTCTCCAGAGGACTTTTAACCCTTTCTTCTTCTCAGTGACATTCAACTCTGCAGTCTGTGTTCAGGGCACAGAACCAAAATAAAGAGCTAAAAGATGCAGAGTGTCTGTCAGAGGGAACAAGTTAAACATGTTGCCTGTTGGCATTTGTTCCCTCGTGGACATGAGCAGAAGTCTGAAGTATAATTTGGGCTTTAGTCAAACTTTGCATGTGATTATTTTTCTGTCAGTACTGCTGCAGTCACCAAACTGTAAAGTCTCTTTCAGCTCTTTGTTTTAGTCCTCTACATGTTCAACACATCCACTCAGTATTTCGTAGTCATGTTATACTCAGCTTGTTTATACAGAGAATTAACACCGAACTCTGCATCCTAAGGCCGTATTCAGATAGAATCAGGTGCTGTCTGAACCTCAGCATGTTCATGATATGTTCTGTAATGCATCAGAGATCTAATCACGTTTAAAGACAACAGCTGAGGTTGAACAGCTGGCAGATGTGAGGTTTGCACAGTGTCTTTACAGGCTGCACTTTGTTTTCAGAGTACACCACATCCTACATCCAAAAACACCACCAAAACAATTAAACTATCTTCAGTGGGTCAGTTAGTAAGTTAAGAAGGACCTGAGGACGGATGGTGTCTGAAAAGTTTCTACACCACATTAGAACAACAACAGCAAACCATGACGAGTGTGGAAAATCAAATATTTTCAAGGGGAAACAGAGAGAATGATGACTGTGTAGAATGAAAACAGGCCAGCGGGCTCGCAGCTTTGTGCGTGACGTGCACGTGAAGCATGAGCTGTGCACAGCTGCGCTGGTTTAAACTGGTCGTATCTCATCTGTCTGTCACGTCTAACGAGCAGCTGAAACACTGCGCTAATCAATCAAGTCAAAACCCCGCCTCCTCTTTGTTGCCATTGGTTGGTCCAGGTCATTTTTTTATGGTTATATAATCTAACAATCTCCAGTTTAGCTCCGGTCAGTTTATTAAAGTGACTCAGGAAGGTGAAGTAAACATGTTGGTGTTGTAGGAGTTAATGGTACGTCATCTTTAATAGTAGCAGTGTAGTACTGTAGTAGTACTGCAGTACTGGTACCTGTACTTGTCCTCATCCGGCTCCTCTGGTCCACTCTGAACCCCCTGAGGATCCAACAAGGCAGCTGTTTTCTGGTCCAACTGGATTCTGGTCTGGTTTAGGTGGCTCCTGGTTTCTTTACACTGGGTTCTGGTCTGGTGTAACTGGGCTTTGTTCTGGTCCAGTTGGGCCTGAAGTCTCTGGACTACAAGCTGAAGAGATGATTTCTCATCCTGCAGACAGACAGACAGACTCAGACTTTAGGACAGACAGAAATCCATCCATCCAATCCCTGACTGTTGTCTGTGTTTGATGTGTCTGCAGTTAATAACAGAGAATAAAGAGTGGAACCTGTCAGGAAGAGCTCTAAACACACAAGAGGAACGTTTTCTCATCGTGTTCTTCTCACATCGAGACAAACTGGTGGATTTGACTCAGTCAAAGCAGCAGCAGAACAAGTGTTCTTTGTACTTAATGTATTTTAGACTATGACCAGTTCGCCCATCAGTGTTTGTGTGTCCCACTATTTTTATTTATATGCTTTTGCAGCACAAATGTATTCACACGTCAAGCTAATAAAGAAAAGTGAAGTTGAAAAGTATGCAAGAAAGAGAGGGACAGAGAGGCAGAGCCCCTCTCTGCAGACTGGAGGTCGGGGAGGGGCTACATGTTTAGCACCGCACACCACCCACCGAGTTTATAAATTGTCTCTCAACAATGAAAAATCTGCAATAATCTCTGAGACGCTACAGGAAGTAGATTCATAACTTCATGTGTTTGCTGGAGATGTCTGACGTTGTTAGTCATCAGTTATTTAGACTGACATTATTGATCAGCAGCCTAGTTTTACTGATAATGCATCAAACTAAGCTAGCCGGCAGCTAAGTTAGCGCAATTTAGCAGTTATCCTGTTTGGGTTGCTGTGACGTGTAGCTCCTCCCCGGCTTCCAGCTCGCAGTGAGGGGTACCTGGTCACTGTGCTCAGGCCTGAATAAGTCAGATCTCTGCAGTGTGTGTGTGTGTGTACTGACCTGCAGTGTGTCGATGGTGGACTGTAGCTGAGACTCTCTGATCTCTCTGGTCTGTTTCTCTTTGTCTACAGCTGCCTGCAGAGCATCACGCTCCAACTACACACACACACACACACACACACACATTTACTCAACTACTGTGCTTTAGTACTTCAGTAATAATTTAATCATTTAATTTTATAGAATACTTTTACTTCAGTAAGGTTTTGAATGCAGGACTTTTACTTGTAGTGGAGTATTTTCACAGTGTGGTGTTAGTACTTTCACTTCAGTAAAGGATCTGAGTACTTCTGGTGAGTACCCCCACCTGTGATGTACAGGTGTGGATTGAACATGTAACCACCACCCGCTGGCAGCACCAGCAGGATTATTTGACTGTGTTCAGTTTCAGTAACGTTCAACATGAATTGTGTTACCTGTCCCACTGTAATCTGTCGGGTTAGCTCCTCCCTCAGCTGCTGGAGCTCCGCCTCCAGCTCCACCTGCTGTCTGCTGCTCTCCACCTGTCTGTCTCTCAGAGCCTGGGCCTCCATCCGCATTACAGACAGTTCCTCCTGCTGAATGGACATAGCCTGAAGACAGACAGACAGACATATGCATTAACCAGGGAAATATCAAACAATACCATTTTCCCTCCGACACACACACACACACACACACACGCACACTGACCTGTCTGTGTGTCCTGGTGGTGTCCTCCAGCTGTCTGCAGTGTCTCTGAGTGTCCTCCAGGTGGAGCTGCAGACTCTGATTGTCAGCCTGCAGACTGTGAACCTGCTGCTGAGCACGATGAGCCTGAAACACAACCGCAGGTGTCAGAGGTCGTTTCTCTTATCAAACACTGGTTTCAGCTGCAAGTTCCAACAGTAAACACTGAGCTGACAGTCTGACTTCAGATCAGCTGGAATCATTTACAACACACACACTGCAGCTCAGCGCTCCGAAGATCGACCATTTAAAGTTTTCTATGTCAGAATATCAAAGCACACACAAGATACATTTTTACTGTCGAAGATACTGAAACCTAAAAACAGTATTTTGTTGGCACCTGTGATATTTTAAAGTGGAGTTCTTGGTTTAATTGATAGCACAGGTTAACATTGATCCTGTATCCTGAGTCTCTACCTGCTCTCTTAGTCCTCTCAGATACTCCTGAAGTCCAGAGATGATTCCCTCCAAATCCCTCTGAAGAGCTTCATTAGCCAAAATCTGACCTGGAGCACGAGGAGGAGGAGGAGGAGGAGGAGAGGACAGTGGAGGAGGTGAAACAAGGAGAGTATAGGGGGAGAGGAGGGGGATAAGAGAGAAAAAGAAACAATAGGAGAGGAGGAGTTATATTTTATAACTCTGCCTCTCTGACTCTGACAGCCAATCAGAGGGCTCCAGTTTGAGAGAGACTCTGTGATTGGTCAGTGGTCTCCTCACCGTCGGTCAGCTGTTGCTCCAGGTCTTTGATCTCCTGCGTCTCCATGGCGATGCGTGAAAGCATGTCGTCGAGGCGACCCTCCAGCTCGCTCTGCTTCCTGCTCATCCTGTCCAACAGCCGTCTGCAACTGGACAGCCGGGCGGTCACATGGGCCTGAGAGAGAGACGTCAGCCAATCAGAGCAGCTTCACCCGACACTGCTTTCGTATTATTATATTAGAATAATATGGGTTTCCTAAAGGGTCACTCCATATGTAGATCAGGTTCCAGGAAGAACGTAGACTGCATTTCTGCTCTCAGACCAGACAGAGTGCAGGCATCGATCCCGCTACTATCTCGCATGCTAAGCGAGCGCTCTACCGTTTGAGCTAATTCCCCTGTGTCTTAAAGGGGCAGGCCACTGAACATCAGTCACTTCCTGCAGGCTTTATTGCCCCCTGACCCTCTTTGGCCCCACACCAAAGTCCACCCCCCTCCACGCTCCTGTCTGAAAAGAGAGTCCTGTTTCTAAAGCAGGGAGAGAACCTCTGCTGCTTTCTGTTTCTACATTATTATTTCTCCATGTCTGAACTGCCTGTTTCCTCACGTTAACGTGGGGTCACAGATAGTACAGAAAGTGAAAATCGTTAAGTTAACATGCACTTCAGTAACCAGGTTACAGTCGGCCTTCTTCAATAAGCTGATTTCTTAAAAGTCACGTAAACGAGAAACTGGTTTCTGTAATCAGAGAAACCTGGTTTCTCCTGGAGAACCTGGGGCCGTATTCACAAACGTTCTGAGAACACTCTCAGAGAGCTCCTAACTTAGCCTAAAACGTTCTAGCAAGGAGTCCTAGCTTAGGAGTGATTTAGGAAAATTTTCAGAGCACTCTGAGCAAGGAGAGGACAGAAATGTTAACCTTAGTGAGGAGGTGTGGTCGACCCCGTTGCTAGATATGACACATTGTGTTAAAATTTGTGATTGGTTGATCAAAAAATAAATAAAAAAGAAAGAAAAATGCACTCGTAGTGATAATGGGCACAGATTGGACAGTGAAATCAATAGGCCTAATCATATAATTTAGTCTCTATAAAGACAACTATTTTATGTAATGAACATCTGTTGAATAAATTGTAAGCCATACTTTAAAAATGCTTGAAAACACAGGCCTACTTGCGCAGTAGCCTGTTCACATGCTGATCGTTATATTTATTTGCCTACGTTTATTTACCATGCTGGTCATTTTAGTACTTAATCTATTTAATATTAACGGGTTAGTTTATATAAGTCATCACTGCTGTACTGTTGCATTTTTCCAGTTGCCAAATATCTTAGCGTTGTGAGCACTTTCATTTCTGGCGTTACAGCGTTATTGTATTGGGTGGAAGATGTGAACGCATCTCTAATGAGATCGCCCACAAACAGGATCCCTACACCATCTAATCTGCAGCGTTTCATTTACTCACTTGTCATTCAGCGTTTGGAGAATATTTCTCCTTCCTCTTTGTCTTTCCACCATTTTCTCCTCTGCTTAAGAAACTCTTAAACCTCTTAAAAGTCCTCCTCCCTGCTCCTAAAAGTTTTTACCTTAAGAGCTCTCTGAAGGGCGAACATGCTTTGTGAATAACTTTTATCTTTACCAGGATCTAGTCTTAACTCTAAGAGGGAATTCTTAAAAAACGTCATTATTCTAAAGAATTTTCTTAGAATTTCGTCACTAGGAGCAACTCTTTGTACTAGGAAGCTTTATGAATATGGCCCCAGGTTTCTTGGCCATTCATATGAGTAACCAGGTTTCCATTTGGCGTTTTACAAAGTGAGCAGGATGAAGACTTCAGACAGAAAGTTTCAGTGTGACAGCAGAGCAGCGAGATGAAAGGAAACATCATCACATGTGGAAATACGTCCTCGTCCTCTAAACAATTTCACCTTATTCTGACTGACAACAAAAATCATCTTCACAAGTCTAAATTAGTTTCCACCACTCAACACACACACACACACACACACACACACACATTGCTGTAATCTTTGCTTACCTTCTCTGAACTCTGAAGGGTATTAAAATAAAAGCAAAGATTACTCTGTGCACTGTAACTGTTTGGCGTCATATATTTAAATGAAGCACATCCCCCATGCTGGCAGGGTTATCAGCAGGTTTCCAGGCCTCTGCTTCACTTCATGCTGTTACTGTCTCAGGATGCTGTGAGCTCCAGACACACAGGGACTCTACATCTACTGTATGTCAGTTTGTTTACCCAGCTGGGTGTTTACCTCTGATCATTAACCCAATCACTGCCTTGTGTATTTCAAATTAATTATCTCTTTAAAGCTTTCTGAACTGTCTCCCCTAAACTCGTTCCCAGATGCTGCATTTTGTTGCAGCAAAAGTCGTCAGGTTCAACTTTCTTGCCGGACAACTCTGAGTTTTATCACTGAAGCCGTCTGAGACAGCAGTGCAGTGGTCTGATTGAAATGAATGATGAGGTGTTACTGTCTGAGCACGGCAGTCACCAAGTGGGAGATGCTGGAGCTGTCAGATATCTGACTCAGAGTTGCAACTAGAAGGATGATGAAAATGTTTTTCCCCATTCGGCTGCTTGTAATTACGCTGCTTGTAGATACGACGTGAATGCAGCAAGAAACTACAAAAGCCTCAAGATGTGAAACAGGACTGTAAACGAGACAAAACATCTTAAAGACATCAGGAGTTTTGCAACTGGAACGTTATTTTCCTCTTGAACTTTTATAACGACTAAAACAGTCTGCAGCCATGCTAGCAGCTCTGTGCTGAGACACATCACTGCTTTGAGCTAAATGCTAACCTCAGCATGCTATACACTCATAGTGACGATGCTAACATGCTGATGTTTAGCAGGTATAATGTTTACCATGTTCACCATCTTAGTTTAGCGTGTTAGCATGCTAACATTAGCTTGTTAGCAGTAAACACAGAGTGCAGCTGAGGCTGATGGGAATGTCATTAGTTCTGCTAATGACATTCCCATCAGCATATTGCAGCATATTGTAATTCAAGAGGTCTGAGAGCAGACCTCTACTTCAGCCCCCCCTCTTGCCTCTGTTTTCAGGCTTCAGAAAATCTATCCCGTGAAGGGAGACTTTAGCCAATCACAGATCATTTCAGAGAGACGGTGCGTTCATATTGGCCAAGCTACAAGAGCAGAAGCGTGTACACGACCCTTCAGATGGTGAAAGCCTGATTTAATGGTGAAAATACTGCAACTTGTGATACATTTCCAACACCTCCTTTGCCTGCAGCAACACGTCCCTCCACACGGAGCTTCAGTTCATTAGCTCAAGTTGTGGGTTTGGTGGGAGGGGCTTAGCGGAGTGATACGAGGCAGCAGAGAGAGAGGAGGAAGGTTTTGCACAGATTGCACAGATTTTGCCTCCCCCAGCTTTAACGTGTTGACCTGATGATGGCGCTAGATGGAAAGTCAGAGGATCACCAAAGTTATTACAGTTCATCCTGAGGGGAACATGAACGATGAACCACATTTCATCACAGCCCATCCCATAATACTTGTTGAGATGTTTCTGGATATATATGATATGACATATGTCTGGACCAAAGAGGACAGACAGACAGATGTTGCTATCCATGGATTCATGCTGCTAGCATGATTAAGAAGTCCACACAGACAGACTGCCTGCTGATAGAGTGCAGTATGTTCTATAAACATTGTTTCTTCCTGTTTCACCACCGTCAACAATCAGTTTGTATGTCTCCCAGCTGTGAGCAGCTCCTCTGTTTCCTTTGCTCAAACAACGGGTAGATTTAATCTGCTTACTGACATCTTTTAGAACTTCATGATACTTCACTTGGTCACTTTTCCAGTGTGAGCACACCACAGACTGAAGCCTGCTGAGAGCTACAGTAGTGTGGTTTAGACACAGAAAGGTGTTTGTGTACTCACAGCAGTCAGTTCAGTCTAACAGTCCTCCACCCCAGAGACCACACGGGGCTGCTGGGTAACATCCTGCATCTCCTCCTCCTCCTCCTCTTCTTCTCTCGATCTCGATCAGTTCACAATAAACAACATCATCTCACCTCCTCCTCTCTGTTCTGAATACATTTACTTCTTCATCTTCCTCTGTTTCCCTCTTTCTGTCCTCTCTCCATTATAAACTTCTCCTCCTCTCCTCCTCTCTCCCCCTTTCTTTGAATCAACACAGGAAATCTTCCTCCCAGCCAATCAAAGCACAGCTTCAGAGTGACAAGTCATCTTCTGTCCAATGGGAGTGAATTAAAGCCCCACCCCCTCAGAGGGGGGACCCCAGGGGGAGGAGTCAGAGGTTCTTAAAGAGAGACAACCTGTTGCTGTTGGTTCTGCTGTTACTCAGAACAGGGACACAAAGATCTACAACAGAAGCATTCAGACCACCTTCTACTGCCATAAGAAGCTTTTTCACTTCACTGAACTCCAAATATTCAGAGTTTTATTTATTCCTGTCAGGGCGGAAGAGCTTCAGAATCTAAATTTAGACTGAAAGTCTGAGGACACTGACTGCCAGGAGAAAAACCAACTGCTGCTGCCTGAAATACTCACTCACAGTTAATCCTTTTTACTGCTCTGCCGACATATTTGAGCTGCATTATTTCCTTGTACTGTATCGAACATGAAGAGGGGGGAAGGAGCATGAGAACCAGATACGGTTTAAGGTAGTATAATGTAAAGTATACAGTAGTGGGGGACAAAACAAAGGTATAAAGTTTTCAGGAACTGCAAAAAGATTTTGATGCTCAACACTGGTTTTCAGTGGACTGCTCCTTTGAAACACAGGGGAATTAGCTCAAATGGTAGAGCGCAGGGAGTTAAAAGAGGTGTTAGGATGCAGAGTTCGGTGTTAATTCTCTGTATAAACAAGCTGAGTATAACATGACTACGAAACACTGAGTGGATGTGTTGAACATGTAGAGGACTAAAACAAAGAGCTGAAAGAGACTTTACAGTTTGGTGACTGCAGCAGTACTGACAGAAAAATAATCACATGCAAAGTTTGACTAAAGCCCAAATTATACTTCAGACTTCTGCTCATGTCCACGAGGGAACAAATGCCAACAGGCAACATGTTTAACTTGTTCCCTCTGACAGACACTCTGCATCTTTTAGCTCTTTATTTTGGTTCTGTGCCCTGAACACAGACTGCAGAGTTGAATGTCACTGAGAAGAAGAAAGGGTTAAAAGTCCTCTGGAGAATGCGGGCATCGATCCCGCTACCTCTCGCATGCTAAGCGAGCGCTCTACCATTTGAGCTAATTCCCCTGTGTCTTAAAGGAGCAGTCCACTGACCACCTGTCATCTGACTATCAGCCCCCACCTGCAGTCCTGGAACGAGCCCCCCTGAGTCCTTCACACTCATCATGCTTTATGCTGGGAGGTAAAAGACAAGCTGAAGACCTTGGAGAGGCTTCACCTTCATGATGAGCGTAGATGAGATCTGGTTTTGGCTGTCAGTCACAGACACTGTGTTTCTTCAAAGCTTAGGTAGCATATAAGGCTCAGACAAGTGTATGAAGAGTGTAAGTCTTTGTTATTGATCTTTCTTTGTTATCTTCTCTGATATCAGGTTTGTGTTGTAATAAAGTCATATATTCAAGTCATCAGGTTTATTCTTATATTCATCGGGCCGGTTCTAGGCATGGGCACGGGGGTGGGGGGGTGTAAAACTTAAGTTTTACACCACATGGTAGCGGCACCGTTCTCAACTCTCTCTTTCTCTGTCACCATTCACCGATTTCTCGTTGTAAAACCTCACAACGCCACTGTTATGGGGCCGGGGTCAACACAGGCAGGCTCCATGGTGTCGTCTCACGGTACTGCTCATCGACTCTACCCGACCACCGGCCCTGACCCCCACCCCTGACCCAGCTGCACAAGCACTGCACCCCCAGACAGCGTTCGCGGCGCAGCGATGGCCGATAATAACCATGTCTGGAACAGTCCAGCACCGTCGCAGCCCACACTTGTTTTCCCCAAACGTCACTGTGGCCAGACTGCACGCGCATTCAACCCGGGCTACCGTGGGAGACCATGGCTGGATTACTCTGCAAAGCTAGATGCATGGTTCTGTTTCCCCTGTAGCAAATTTGGCGCAAATAATGACATATTTCGTTTATACCAAGTCGGTTTTAATAACTGGTCACTGGACAAACAATAAAATCACAAAAAACCTTGTAAAACTCTGTTGTGAGATAGTTATTGTTTACACCCAAACCTGAAAACTTATAACATGAGCAAACGCTATGGAAGACACTAATACAAATAATAATAACAATTAAGGTTAGGACTAGATTCCATGTACTATTAGATAACTAAATATATAAGTGTGCATTGATAAAGTTGCCCTCCTATAAAGGGGGGTGGAGGTGGGTTTAAAATTTAAAACTGACAATGCCAATTAAATTGTAGCTTCACATTTCAATAGAAAATAATGTTAATAGACTAGAAACCTATAGTGGACTAAGGCAGATAGCTTTGTCCATGTAAGAATAGATAATTAGATATAAATAAATAAAGTTGTCCTCCTATAAGGGGAGGGTTAAAATGAAATACATTATGGGCTCATGTATTATTAGATTCTATGGCTTTAGTTTTAGATAACATAAAACAGTGCACGTTATAGCTCAGAGTGCCCCGGTACTATCTTCTCAAACTCAGTGGGATTTTTTTTGGGTGGTGATAATTTGTGAGTATCTTGTTGAACATTAGGCCACCTCTAAGTGTCATCAAGCCTTTGTTGGCCACAAAGATTGTTTTCTGCATCAATCCAGAGGAAGAATCCCATCAGACTTTTGCTGATGGAACCACGGCGATATTAACGTCCGGGTTGACCTACAAAAAAAAATCATCCCTGGGGCCAATCAACATCTCTTACTGCCCTCCCAATCAAAGCAGTCTAGAACTGGGCCTGCTCTTCATCAAAGTGAAGACTGACCATACGACAAGGCTCTTCTGTGATGTTTGTGTCTTTAGAAAGCAGACAAGTTCAAAAGTTTCCAGACTGTTTCTCCATAAAACTGGACTGAAAACTACCAAACTCGCTGTGTTAATATCAGTGACACACTCACATGTTGTGGGTCTGTGGTGTCCAGCGTCAGTAGTTGTGTCTGCAGCTCTTCTGTCTCTCTCTCTGTCTTCCTGCTCTCCTCTGTCTGTCTGTCCATCTGTCTTTGTGTCTCGTCAGCTTCGTCTCTCAGATGCTCCAGGACGGACAGCTTACTGAGGAGACGACACAGCGCCTCCTGCTGAGTTGATAAAAATGTTGATGAACTCATCTGAGTCGCCTTCACTTATTACTGTGAGCTCAAAGCAACAAGCTTAATGAGCAGCATCCAGTGTTTTTCTGCCCTGGGTCTTTACTCTTCGGTTATATACAGGCTGCCATACCTTATTGCTGCAGGTTGTTGGGGCTTAGAGCAGCCTGAAAGGAATACCTGCAGACACCACTGTGTAGTTTCCTTGTAAACAAACAGAAGTTCAGTTCTGTCTACATTCATAGTTACTCACCAAAACTCAGCGTGTGAATCCTTCAGCTCGAACAAATGTGTTGAATGCATTTCTTCATGAAACACTTACAGAGGTGACATTTTAAATCCAGTTTACATCCACACATTACTGGATAAACAAGACATAAACAAAACAGGGAGAACTCATAGAAAAACAGCTCCAGAGTGCCAGTAAAGGTCAAAAGCTCGACAGGAAACCTTTAATCTTAATTTGCACACAGCACAGAGATCTTTTAAACATATATATTATGTTTTATTGTTCTTGCCCCCCCCCTCCCTCTGAAACCACACCTGCGCCCTTCATTACAGTGATGTATGTGTGTCTGTTACCTGTCTGTGTGTTTTGGTTTCCTCAGGCGCTGGCTGTTCTGCTACCGGCTGCTCTGTCTGATGGGTCAACTGCAGGTCAGCCTCAGCTACACACACACACAGAATATTGACAGAGACACCATTTTACCATTTTCCAAATTCTATCACTTGCTTTCTAACTATACTCATACCTACATCTTGTAGATATAACTCAGTGGTGGCACACACTGTCTATACCACAAAGCAACAGACAACTGATGCTCCGCAGAGACGCAGAGGAAAGTTGAACCCTCCTGTCCAGGGGTAAAGAGGGGATTAAAGAAACCTGGAGGATGCAGGTATCAAGCTTGCTACCTCTCACACCCTCCACTCTCCTGACTGTGAGATTCTGCTCCTTTATATCAACCCCTCCCCTCCATGCCAGGTCTTCCCAGGCCTATGAAAAAGACCCAGGAAGGTGACCTGGATCAGACTTTTATTGTGAAAGTCAGGCATCAACAGACGAGGTGGCCGAGTGGTTAAGGCGATGGACTGCTAATCCATTGTGCTCTGCACGCGTGGGTTCGAATCCCATCCTCGTCGCTGGAAGTTTCCTTTAGTCTGCCATGGCTCCATTATAACAACCCTCTTTGGAACAATAGGATCAATCTCTCCCTGATAAATGTCCTCGCTGATACACTGAGAATAAACAAACGTCTTGCATTCCTCAAGTCTTCACACATTTCGCTGAACAAAACAAGAAACTAAAGTCCTCTGGAGAATGCAGGTATCGATCCCGCTACCTCTCGCATGCGAAGCGAGCGCTCTACCATTTGAGGTAATTCCCCGGTGTACATTTATCAAAGATACTGCACTTTTCCCTTCACAATTATCCCACTGACTGGTTTTAGGAGTCTACAGCCATGTGGTGGCTCTGTGAGTCTGTACCTATATTTAGGTAGAAGACAGGGATATCCACTCTCCCCTCTGCTCTGTATTGAACCACTTGCAAACTCTATAAAACAAATATGAGCTTTAACAAAGCTTTTGGCTACTCAATCAACTGGTCAACATCCAGAAACCTGAAAATAAAGTGATAAAAGTCTCCTGCAGAAAGCGGGCAGTGATACCTCTCGCATGCTAAGAGAGAGCTCTACCATCTGAGCCAAAGCTAACCCCCTGCGAGTGGTTCAGTTAACAGTTTACTGTAGAAAGCCACCTCACCTGAGGGATAACCTTTAACCTTTCCCCAAGGTGTTTGGAAAATCAACTTGTATTTCTGCTGTTCTGCAGAAATATTGTCTCTCACCACTGATGACCAAAGGAATCATTAAAGCGGAAACCTTTACGCTGCTCTGTTCTGCAGTCTTCCAGCAGGGGGCGTGATGACTCCATGTCAGTGTGAACGTCTGAACCCTCCTGGGTCTGCATGGAGGAGGAGGAGGAGGAGGAGGTGATGGTGTTCCTGATGTGTCGAGCTTTGCCGGTGTATGGACTCTCAGAGTCCACAGTGTTGACGTCCTGACGAGACAGACGAGCCTCAAATATCCAGGATTAGAACACACAGACACTACAGCAGTGTTTTCATACAGTCTAAAGTGTGTGTGTGTGTGTGTGTGTGTGTGTGTGTTATTGTTACCTGTACGCTGCAGAGGGGCAGAGGCCTGAGCTTGGCGTCTATCTTGCAGAAAGCCAGCTCCTGCTCCAGCTCATACAGTCTGTGAAAGGTTCTAGTCAACTCAGCTGTCGTCTTCTCCAACTGAACACACAGAGAAAAGGCTTTTATTCTGAAACAGCTACAGGAAGTGTTGAGTTTGTATTAACAGCAGAAACATTACAAAAGACACAGCAACACAAACCGATGCTAAAGTATAGCAGACACATCTGAGATGCAGTTCTGTTGTGTCTGTTTCTAATGAAGGTCACCTTCAACATCTGAGAACATTATTCACCTCAGCAGTGAGCGTGTTATCAGATCTGATGAAGTTATAGCACAACACATACACACACACACACACACACACTCCTCTCAGTGTGAAGCTACCTGGGGTCACACAGCAGGAGTCTGAGGGTCTGAGGGAGCTAGGGATGATGGGAGATTAAATGTTAATGTGATGTCAGAGTACCTGATAGACCACGCCCAGCAGAGAGACAGGAGGGCGGGGCTAGATGTACAGAGAGACGTGCACAGAGAGAGAGAGAGAGACAGGTGACAGAGAGAAGAAAGCAAAGTTCACACAACAGTACAGTTTTATTATGTAACCTTTGACCTCATGAGTCTGAGTCCCACTGTGGACACTAAACAGTTCAAATAAAATGAGGGATTTAGTATTTCTCCTCCAAAATTGTAGTTCTTTGAAACCTTCATATAGGGCAGCGGTTCTCAAACTTTTTCTGTCATGCCCCGCTTCAGAAATCCTAATGGTGTGTTCCCACCAAAAGCGAATTGAGCGTTTCTGGCGGTGATATTACATACAGAGTCAATACAAAGACGCAAATAGACATGAATTTGAGTCGGGCGGCGCGAATGACGCGACTTCTGCGGCGTGAATAGACGAAATTCGCGTCTTCCGCCTATTCCTGTGAGTTGACAAATTTCAACTCGGGCGATATATTTGCGTGACCTGTGTCACGAAAGCCAGTCATCCTGAATGAGTCACCAGCGGCAAGGTATCTGCAGCACAGAAAACATTTAATTTAACTGTAACACGAATAAAAACAAATGATCCAGCGGTAAAACTTGAGCGAGTAAAGCGAGGCGAATATTCGCTTCTGCTTTTGGAGGTTGACCTATAGAGACTGTGAGTCAGGATATCTCCACCTCTGCTGCTCAGATGTCTGTTTTTAATCTCTAACAGGAACAACTACTGACTGATTTAAAGTTGATCCCTGTGGCTCACATTGTCACAATATATATTGATATTGCAATAGAAAATGACACCTGCCTCTAGCTCAGCGTTGCTTTTAGTTTAGAAAATGTGCACTCTAACACAGAGTCTCGGTGCTCAGTGGACTATATCAGCCTGAGGATTCTACCTGTCTGACTGCATCAACAGCGCCACCTGGAGTCAGTCTGGAGGCAGGCGGGAACATAAACTGATACATTATTTTCCCTTGTTTTTTTCAGTCTGGTAAATTTAAACGACATATGTTAGTCACTTGAGATAACTATCAGTGGCTGATCGATGGGAGTGTCCCACCCTGTGATGTTCCCACTGTGAACTGTGTGTGTCAGCTCTGAAGAACAGCTGCAGGAAACCACAGAGAAGAAGAAGAGAGACAGACAGGAGGACTTTAGAGGTCAAAGGTCAAACACCTTCTCTCTCAGGAGGTCAGTCTGTCCCACTACTGGGTCAAAGCATAGTTATATATACAGTATATGTGTGTGTGTGTGTGTGTGTGTGTGTGTGTCCTACCAGCTGACTCTTGGTGTGCAGCTCTTGCTCCAGCAGTGTGTGTGAGTGTCGTTGTGTTTCTGTCTGAGCCGTCAGCGCTCGGTTTGTCTCCTCCTGCTGGTGGAGTCGAGTCACTGCAGCCTGCTGCTCCCTCTGCAGCCAGCTCAGCTCTGATTGGCTGCCATCCACCTCCTGCTGCAGCCGCTCCAGCTCCTCTGATCACAAACAACAACGATAAAAACAACAGACCAAACTACCGTCCCACTGTCACGTCAGAGGAAATCATGTACCAGCGTTGAAGCGTTGGTGGGCGTGTCCTCTCTCCTCCTGGGTGATTGGCAGGTCATCCAGCCTGTCCAGAGTCCTGATGTGGTAGAGCAGGAAGAGGCGGGAGTGCTGCAGGGAGGAGGCAGGGTTTCCTGACATGGACAGCTCTGATAGGCTGCTCAGAGAACGCAGTCTGGACACCTCGTACAACTGCGTGCACACACACACACACACACACACACACACACACACACACAGATAACTGAAACCATGTTTTCTGATCATTAATTTATCGTTAAAGTCATTTATCAAGCAAAATGACCAGCCATTAACCAACCGCTCTCTGGTTCTAGTTTCTCTGATGTCTGAGAGTTTCTGTTCTGGTTTTGTTCAGTAAACTGAATCTCTCTGAGGTTTTGAACTGTTGTTCGGATGAAAGACTTGGACTGAAGCAGAGGCGCTCTGTGTTGTTGTAGCAACGACAGCGATAACCAGAGGAGAGGCAGGAGGATCACACACACAGTCTGCACTCACAGATGTGATGAGGTTGTGTTGCAGGTGGAGCGTGTGCAGTGAGTGCAGTTTCTTCCCCAGCCACACGGGAACGTGGTCGATCCTGTTGTAGGACAAGTTCAGATGCTGCAGACTGGACATGAGCTCCAGTCCCTCAATCCTCCTACAGACACACACACACACACACAGCAGCAAAAGTTACACATTACACATTTACCTGTACACTAGTGGGCTTTTTTCTGTAATTTTAATGACTAACACCATCAAAGGCTGAATGATGCATCAGCTCACGTCTTAAAAGTCGCTATTAACACGAGAGAAAAAGAGGATCACCAAATTCACCCTCTGGAGACCACGAATGTCTGAACCAAGTTTCATGACAGTCCATCTGATAGTTGAGGTAAAATCTTGTGTCACTCTCAGGGTGACCTGTGCATCTGCTTCATGATGTACTGCAGTCCTGCAGATGATCCTGCCGTAATCATTAATAGCCGCAGTAATTCTGTTTATGTTCTTTTATTCACTGTGATAAAGTGTGGCTGCTGCAGACAGCAAAGATCTGTGCAGGGTTTCCCTGAGGAAAGTTTTTGTCGAGGTGGAGAGTCACTCAGATCCTGACGCATCTCGTCTCACATGACCAATTTAGTTTGTAGATGATGGGCTAAACGACGGGCCACGCTAAATATAATGCTGTGGGAAACAGCGCTTCTGCTCTTTCTGCCTGAAGGTTAACAATATTTTCTTCGTTTTTGAGGAGGTGTAGTCCTTAATGCACAAGTGTACTGTAAACAGTGTGTGTGTGTGTGTGTGTGTGTGTGTGTGTGTGTGTGAGTCTCACTGGATGTTGTTGTGGGCCAGCTGCAGCTCTCTCAGCTGCGTCAGAGCGTTCAGTCTCTCCATCCTCTCGATCACGTTGTGGTTCAAGTTTAAAACCTGCAGACGCTGACAGCCATGGAGGTTCTCTATGAACTGAAACACACACACACACACAGTGATAAATAAAACCCCAACTCACCAGAAGTAATAACAGCACTAGTAATAGCAGTGATACTAGCAGTAGCGGTAGTAGCAGTATTAGTTGTAGAGGTATCAGTGGACCCTGTGGCAGCAGTAGCAGTATTAGTGATGTCACTAGTAGCAGCAGTATCTGCTGTAGTACTCGCAGTATCTGTTTGTTCTGACCTTGATTTGTTTGTTTCCAGCTGAGGACGACAGCTTCAGGGAGCGGACCAGAGCCAGAGACTGACAACCAGTCAGCTTCAACAGCAATTTCTCTGTTATATACCTGATACCTGAGAGGAGAGGAAGAGGAGTGATTAAAAACTGTCATAATGTGTAGTAAAGCTTTGCGTCGAGGTTTCCTCTTCTACCTCCTCTGTTCTCCTGGGAGTCTGCACCTCCTCCTGTCTCCCTCTGCGCCTCCATCTCTGGAGCAGACAGCCGGACAGGCTGAGGACAGAGGACAGAGGACAGACGAGAGGGAGAAAGGTTAGAAAATATGCAGAGACAGCCAGACAGAGCTGTATTCTGTAACCTTATCTTAACCCCAACCACAATCTAATCCCACTGGGATCTGGTCTATGGAGAGCTGAAGTGTTCAATATTATTAAAATAAATAAGACTTTGTGAAATAAATATTTATGTGAAAAAATATGTAACACGGAATAATGAAACAATACAAAAAGTTTTAAAACTATGAAACAAAATATAATTTCATTCTGATTGGCTCTTCTTTGGCCTCTTTGTCTTAATTGACAAAGACTGTGATGAAAAGTGTCATTATGAACTAAAATGGGAGAAAAACCAGAAACCAGAAATTTGATTTTGGAATCTGACTTTGGAAAAAGGACATCTTGAAATACAAAATGCTGAAATGAAATAAACATCAAGAGTTTGTGAAGCTCATAATAATAATTATTATTATATATTGTATTTTGTATTTCTTCATGTGATTATTTAGTTCATTATGCCTTATTACTCACTTATGTTTTAACAACTTGGGTCTCTACACGTGTCAACACTGAAAACTTCATCATCAGGTCACAGAAAACTGTGCAACACCCACAGAGGAAAAAGTTAGCTTAACACTAGCTACTAAGTACTAAGTTAGCAAACTAAACTAGTCTTTAAGGAGTTAACCGGCTGAAGTTAATGTCAATAATTAAAACAACACCAGTAAACCATCGTACTGGGCAGAATGGGCCGACTGACTGACTCGTTGTTGGTCCGTTGAGCTAGTTGGTGAAGTTATCAGATAATTAGCTTTAGCCTGGTTCAGTATTTGGTCACCATAGAAACCCGCAGCGCTTTAACTCGCGGTAACTTTAAACTCAGTTAGCTAACAGCTCCTTCAAGTACCGTTACACCGGTCAGACTGAGCTTCTAACCGGCGTCCTGGAAAAGTGATGCAGCTGCTGACAAACTGACGGTTATCTACCGGTAACTTTACCTTTGCTAGCGTTAGCCAGGTTGGGTTAGTTAATCCTCGGTCTCCATGGGAACCCGCTGATACAAAGCGGGTTAACGAGCGTTAGCTAAAGTCACCGACTTCGACAAAAACACGTATTTAAGTTGTAAACACGACGTGTGTTTGTTTCTCAGCTCTGAGGAGCAGAAATAATCCACAGTTTGATTCCAGAGAAACCCTTCACATCGATCCGCTGTTTCCTGTGAGCTCGAGCTGCAGGTGGATGTTGCCTTCATGGTCTCCTCATAAACTCGTTTTCTTCCCTTTCTTGTTTCAAAGCTTAGAGTTGCGATATCTACGAGACACCTGATGGTTCTTGAATAAGGAACTTACATGTCATATTGATCATACTACGACCAGATACTAACCATCTCGTTGTCATATCGCGTGATTGTTTTTAACTGTAACTGCACGTGTGCAATGTTTCCGACAGTAATTAAAGGCAGCACAAGTGTAGGATTGCTTGCGGTTTACTAGGTGACTAAAAGAAATTCCTCAGACTTTACTTAGTAAAAGTAGCAACACCACAAGGTCAAAATACTCTATCGCAAGTAAAAGTCCTGCATTCAAAATACTGCTTGAGTGAAAGTATCACTGTCAAAATATAGTATCAAAAGTAAAAGTACTCATTATTCAGAGTGTAAAGGAGCTTTTGCTTTAATATTTAATTGCAGAAGGACTTAGTGATAAACTTCTCTTAGTTATTTATTATATATTAAGCCTATTGTTGGGTTATTATTAGTGATGCAACATGTAAGCATTGTAGCATTTTAATGTTGTAGCTGGTTGAAGCCACTTTGCACATCATAGCAATATTTCCTATTTTATACGGTGAACACATGTTTAGTATTTCTAATCTTGATCTGCAAAGTAACTAAAGCTGTCAGATAAATGCAGTGCAGTATTTTACTACAGAAATATAGTGGAGCAGAAGTAGAATGTCGATTAAAATGGAAATACTACCAATATTTCCTCAAAGCTGCATTTAAGTACTTGAGTAAATGTTACTTTCCACCTCTGAGTATTTGTGTGTGTGTGGACAGTTGTCATGAAGCAGCAGCTTTAATGAACTGAATGACCCGTGTGTTCCCAGTGAAAGGTATCAGTTACACACAGAGACCCCACAGTGAATCTATTTGACCTTTATTGGCAGATTATGAAATGATGGCACAATTTGGAACAGGAGAAATGAAATCCATTTACATTTCAGCTGTGAGTTAACAGCATTTCCTGAGCTAATAACACCTTCTGAGTTTTTCTGTGTTTTTCTTCCTCATCTTGATCTTCACAGCACTTTGTAAACTCCCCCTCATGATTAAATTAAAAAGTGCAATGAAAATCTGGTCTGCTGAGTTAAGAGTCAGGGCAGCTGGCTAACTGCAGGTCCAGAGCAAAGTCATCCAGCTGGGAAACGTAGTCCAAACACTCAGGAGAACTACAGTCTGTCGGCCACAGCTCCACCAGCGCCTCCGAGTCCAGAGGGAGACGATACCTGCGAGACAAAACACAACACACAGCAGGTGAGGGTCACATCAAACTGGAAGAAGAAGAAGAAGAAGAAGAAGAAGAAGAGGAAGAACTACAGGTAAGAAAGTGGAAGACAGACACTCACTTGAAGCCTTGGCTGAGCGTGACCTCTGACCCGCTGGCTCCCATCACAAGGTACTGTTTGTTATTCTGGATATCAACAGCGCTGCAGGTGACCTTTTTCATCAGGTCCACCTTGGTACCTGAACTCACCGCTTCAAACTCTACAAGAGACAATGACAGGTGATGTAACATCATGTGACCTAACTCATCATCAACGTGAGGTGACGCGATGTGATGGCGTGTAGTAAGGTAACAGTAGTCATGTGACATTAGGTAACATAATATTACAATGAGATAAAGTGAGGTTCTGTGACACGATGACATATCTTTATGAAAGCTAACAGAAACACGACAGTCTCACACAAACAGGAAGTGGTCAGATGTAACTGGGTAACTTCTACAGACGGACCAAAGGTGGATTTATAACGCAGGTATTGATATTTGAGAGTTTGAAAAACCTCAATAATGATCATTTGATTTTTTAACATAAACAAACATTTTTGATAAGGTTCTCTTAAATGTGTGAACAGTGTAAAAATCACCTTTCTAAAGGTTGTGTTGTTTCTGTACGTTTTCTGTATTTGCACATTTCTTCCCGCTGCATGTGTCGTTAAACTGCTGAACTGGTTTCTTAATTTGTTTGTGTTTTATTTATTTGCAGGATTTTAGATGTGGAGGTTTCCTTCACTGTCTTGTGTTTTCTGAAGCTGCAGTGCGTTGAGCCCTCTGGGCCACCATATGGATGTCACATCATGTGATACCACACAACATAATACATCCCAAAATCAAAGCTGTCACATACAGTCATCTGTAACTCAAACTGTAACAAACATTAACATGGCATTTAGATATGTATGTCTTTGTTTGATCTCCTCTGACCTCTGACCTCTTCATTACTCTCAGTCTCAGGAGCATCAGGACAGAGAGTTAAGGAAACCTTGAAGGTCATTTTTGCTAAATAACTTGTTCCTTGACATCCCGCTTGTGAGGCACATACAAGAGAAACTTGATATTTTCATCGTTAATGAAGTTGAGTTTGGTTCCAGTCTCTGAGACCACATGACGTGGTCACGCAGACAGGTGAGTCTGTTTTAAACCTGTTTAGACTGACAGTTATTTCACCTTTAGCTGTGTTCTTCAGGACTTCAACTACGGTGGCTGTGTAGGTCATAAAGTCTCCTTCTGCTGCTGAAGACGTCACCGTCACTTTATAGGCTGCAGGGAGACACAGAGGAAAGAGAGCAGAAGCCAGTGAAGGGAAAATGTCTCCTGACGTGTTGTTATTCTGCGTCTCACTTCCTTAAAGCCAAATATTAATGCAAAAATTAACTTCTGCATATTTTCAAACAAAACTCGGATCCTCCTCTCTTTCTGTGATGTGTCAGTTAGTTTCTTTGACTTACGCAGACATATAACGTGTTGTATAAAGCCTCCATCCAATAAAATTGGCACATAGACTCACTTTTTATGAACCCTGCAGGTCTGCTCAGCATCAGGTTGTAAATATATTTTAACTGCAGTGGATGTTGTCCAAGCGGGTTAAATGTCCTTAATACTAAATCTTATTCTCACCATATTTGATGTGAGGCCGGCAGGTCTCATCAGTCCGTCTGGCTGCTGTCAGAGTCACATCGATGTTTCCTCTGAAGGCAGCGCACGCCGCTAAACAACAACAACAACATGTAATGTCATAGTTACAACTGAAAACATAAACAACACAACTTATACAACATATTCAACATACAACATGTAACGCCACATGAAAGCATCATGTGACATCAACCAGCAGCTGGTGATGAAGGGAGGCTGCAGTGATTTGAGTGACAGCTGATCGTTACCTGTCATACACTGACACTGTTCGCCCACACAGAGGCGCTGCAGCATCTGCTCCTGGTAGGAGAACTGCTTGCTGCACATGCTGGCTGTGAGAGAAAAGATGTAGAACTTTACCCAAAATCTAAAGGAACAATCCAACATTAAAATCCTCTTGTTGTCCGTCTTCTCCAGATGTTTCAGATGGATTTTATTTTGATGGAGCTAGGCTAGCAGTTTCCCCCTGCTTCCAGTCTTTGTGCTAAGCTAGGCTAAACACATCCTGGACCTGACTCTATATGGAAGTTTTTTTCTGCCAGCTAAAGAAAAGCAATGCTGGGAATGACAAAAATAAAAACACTCAAATAATAAGATACTAAGTCAAAATGATGTGATCGTCCAAGAATTTGACTATCTCATACTTTTGATTCAGTAAGTCTCTTAGAAAGTCATAATCTTGACTAGTTAAGTTAAATGTTTGACTTAGTATCTCAGAATTGTAACTTAGAAATTTTGACTTTAAGTCAGAATTGTGATTTAGTATCTCATAATTATTAAAATGTTTGACTTACTAGGTCATGATAATTATGACATAAGAAGAATCCATCTTAAAAAGTCATCTGGACTTTAAAACGTTTGACTTAGTATTTCATAATAATAACTTCGAAAGTCACAGTTTTGACTTGCTATCATAATCTTGACTTAATATTTACCTACTTTGACCAAAAAAAATGTCCAAATCTGGACTTAAAATGTGAAAATCCTGACTTTGTATCTCATAACTCTGAATAACTCTAAATCTTAATTTAGGATCTTTTGAGTTACCATGATACTTTTTATTTGAATCTTTCCCAACTTTTCATCAGTTTTTTGGTGTTAATGGGCTTCCATATATCTGACATGTTGTGTTAAACTCATCCACAGTTTCTCTCTGCAGGCACACAGACGAGCTGCTGATGCGTTTCCAGAAGCTTCTGTTTTCTGTTTGACTCTGAAGACTGTAAAACTACAAACAGACCAGATAAAGACTACACATCCCAGCAGGTCCTGACTCTCACCTTTGTCCTGAGGCTCATAGACGCTAAACAGGGACTCGCTGACCCCGCTCACCCTGAATCCGGTCCTGATCCGAAAACCAACGCACAGGAAGACACCTGAGGGAACCTAGCAACCAGACAGGAAGTTATCATGGCACAAAGAGGGACAAATCAAACCAAAAATCACGTTAATAAAGGATAATTCTACTGGATGTACATGTCACAAATCACATTAACTTCATATTAATGCTTTTAATTACATCACCTTTATATTATATAATTTTCCAAAACATCTGATCGGTTTTTAGAACAATTTAGTGAAAAAAACAAACCAAATTCACATTATCCTTTTCATGACGTCCATGTTTACTTATTGTTTGTGTTCTGGGTTTAATTTTCTCTGATCACAAATTTCCATTGTAATGTTTTTTGGTAGATGACAGTTAACTCTCAGATGTCGGAGCGTCCTTGAACACACCAACAAGGAGAGTCTCTTCTGGTAACTCAGTAACTGCATCTGATTATTTGCTTGCTGGTGTTTTGGTGCAGAGGTGTTTCTGTTACTCACAGCGTCCATCTGAATGACCACAGTGGTTCCTTGGAGTTCATAGTGGGAGATGAGCGGCTTCTCTACGTCTCTGAACTGCAAAACAACAACAGGTCAGTTATACTTGAAGAGAGACTTTGTACTTTAATACACTGAACTGCTGAAAAGTAACACAACATTAGTCTGTTTCCATCCAAACGGAGCTCAAAGTTTAAGAAACTGGTGGAAAGAAAACATGAATGAATGCTTGCTGTGTGAACATGAGCTGATTGGTTGATGGAGGTAAATAGCAGGTGGAGGTAATTCTCCAGTCGCTGCCATTAAACCACCACAGAAGAAGAAGAGGACACAACGAGATGACGTCATTCAAAGAGCTCCAGTCAAACGATGGAAAACCATGTGGAGAACATGATGGAGATACGAGCTTTCTGTTAGTTTCATGTGTTCATGTGAGGAAGGTTACAGCCTCCTCATCGCTCCACACACAGCTGATGTTTTCAGCCCTTCACTTTGACTCACAGGCTTCATGGACACCAGCATATATTCACTCAGGCTGCTTCTGCTTTTATCCACAAACAGCTGTTTCTCCTGAGACAGGAAACTCTTTCTGCAGATCCCCATTCAGGTTTTATTTATGCATAAATTGAAAATGTGCATAAATAAAAACCTGGGAACAAACAGTATCTGTCCTCATACTGACATCATTGGATCAGTGCTCTGATTCACCTGTCTCAGGTCCTCCAGGTAAGCCTCCACACCTGTTGGCAGCTGGATCTTCATCACCGTCAGACTGGACTCTGTGATCACTTCGTTAGGAGGAGGTTTATACCTGTAACACACACACACACACACACACACACACACACACAGTTACACACAGGCTACACAACAATTCAAAGTGCTGACTCATGGGTTAGAAGGAGAGAATGAAAGTGACAGTGAGAGAAAGCACAAAAACTGAGTACCAACAGCAGTAACTACATAAGACTGCAGCCTGTAAGTCAAGAGACCTATAAACCAGTATGGTATAATGACACATGATCAAACTCTTTAAACTCTTTAAATGTCCACTCTAACCAGGTCTGCAATACATAGTGTAATAAAACTATCATTTCACTTTAACTAACTAATTAACAGACTCTATGATTTAAATCTTTGTGAAGTGAATGAGTAGGCCTATGGGACGCTTAGGTCATGTCCTTAATATTTATTCTTGGAATTTGGCGATTTTAACATAGTGGGTATTTTAATGTATAAGGTGATGCCAGTATTTTTAGACTCAATATATTTAAATCCAATTAGTTTTAACAGAAAATTGAATAAAGAATTGTGTTCCTTGCAATGTGGAGAAGACTTTGAAGAAGCATTTTAACCTTAATTTGAGCCAAATTTCATTACTATTTCATTCACTCACACTCAGCACAGGGACAAATTTATATAATAATGACTGATCAGAAGTTTCAGTCACTGACAATATACTGCCAAAACAAAAAAACATTGACATTCTCAGTGGTGATCAGGGTCAAAACGTCTCTACTTGGGGGAGAATGAAAAAGATTAGTAACCACTGTAAATCGTATGCCATGAACACAGTCAGTCAAGAGGGATAAATATGTGGATTTGTAAAGTTGTACATTAAATAAGAAATTCCTGCCCTGTCATCATGCTCACTGGGCTTTCAGATCCCTTTTGTAGTCACACTTGTCCTTATAATGACCCTTTTGAACACGCACAGTGCTCAGCTGGTGTTGGTTGTGTGTATGTGTGTGTGTGTGTGTGTGTAAGAGAGAGTCAGAGTGGGGCAAGTGCATTTGATAAATATAAGTTGGAAACTTTTTTGCTTATTATTTCTATTGCGGGCTAATCTTCAAAGTTTAGAATCTTCTTATGACATCCAGGTGAGCAACAATACCTTAGTTTAGGCAATCAGTCCAAAGTTAATTTAGTCAAAGGTTACATTATACAGGATTCAGCATGATCAAACATAAAGGATGTTAACATGATTACATGTACATGATCAAACGTAATTCCCTTCCCTTATAAACCGTGTCTCACTTTCAGTGAAACAGGCCAAGACAAGCTACTTTAATTTAACTGCTGGTAAATTCAATGTCTGAAACAAACTACATTTTAACAAGTGTTAAAATACTTCTAAAAATAAACAAAGTTAAAATCAGACATAAAGTATTCACAGAAATAGACAGTTGTTTATGATGTCATTTCATACTTCTACTCCACTAAACATTAGGGAGAGAAGTACCTACTTTTTACTTCCCAGATGAAGATTTTACAGTAGGCTATATAAAGTAGTTAAAATGAGTTCAGCCTCAACTTGTAATGTAGTATTTTTACATTGTGGTATTCCTGCTTATACTCAAGTAAAGTACCTCTTTAACCATGTGTTTACATCTTAGTTTTAGCCTGATTGGTCTGTTAACTGATTAGAATCAGGTCAGGTTGGATTATTTTAAAAAAGGGATCAGGAAATATTTTCTATCAAACTTCGCTTGTGTCCAGTATTGCAAGCGTGCTCTAATGACTCTTCAGAAAACGGTAACACCTTCATTCTTTAAAAAAAAAATGTTAATGGACGTTTTGCTTGTGTTACGTTTTTGTAAAAGCAGCCGGTAGCCAATCAGAAAACAGTTCACTGGGAGGTCGTTGAGTGCGTTGCCACGGCAACAAACAAACCACAACTAAGTGGACTCGAGCGCTTGTGACTGAATTTCGGAGAGCCGCTTATTCACCTACGGAGTGGTAATACTTGGTTATTTTTTTTGTCAGTAGGCTACAACAAGACAATAGGTTTGTCCCTTAAGTTTACTCTAAAGTTAAGTGACGGAGGAGAAGTTTTCAGCCCATAAAACAGATTTTATAGCCGAACGTTAGTGTAAGTTAATGTACAGCGAGTCGCAGGATGACTGACGACCTCGGCAATGCGAATACATTTCAGGGTAGAGCGAGAATAATAATGTCTATGTGTAACTCTAATGATAAGTCATTCGGCTATAGATAGTTTGGCCAATTTAAGGCAAGCTCAGTGTACATTTCCTCCGAAAGTAGCGTAAAGTTAGTTACTGTTAGCCTAACGTACACATTTGCACCATCTAATAGAAAACCAACGTCATTGGAAGGCTAATCCCGTAACGTTAGTTAATTAGCGCTATGAATTAGCTACTAAATGACACCTCTTCTCTTCTCTTCTCTTCTCTCCCATGTCCTTTTCTATTTTTTGCAGGTGAATTAGCTTCAAAACACATCCAAAATGACAGCCATTCACTTTCCCTCAAGAACAAAGTGGTTCAGGAGCAAAGTGTCTCTGCCTTGCAATTATAAACTTGTTCTAAAGGAGGATGCGCCAAGAAGGGTGAGGATATCGTGTCAGGGCAGCTTGTAACTTCACACAGAATTAGAAGTATCCAGCTGAAATTAATCAGATGTTGAGACCAGTTTTTTTCCTTGAGAATTAACAGGGGCCCAATTTCCTGTGACCCACGTTTTGGACATTGTCCCATTCTTTTAAAGAAGCTGCTTCAAATGACAGATTGTCCTAATAATTACCTTGGCTTCTTAAAGGGAACACAAATCAATATCTGACTGTGGTGCTTTGTTGCAATGACCTCAGCTCAGCAATTTTAGGCCTCTGCTCTCTCCTTGGCTGCCTGTGTCTGTACCCAAAGTAGGTGACAAGAGTAGGAAGTACTTTTACTTTACTTTGATTTTTCTCAGGTCAATATGAAATCCACATAAAACTGATTATCTGTCTCTACAGTTAATTATATTGATTTCAAGTTTGCTGATAGCTGGCCATTTTTAAATTATATAACAAACCTTGTTGTGCTCATTGTCTGCATAATAACATAACTGAAGTTCAATACATAGCCTACACTTATTAATAATTAAATCATAGCATTAATTAATATCTACTATAGTAGTTTATAACCTCTGTATTTCTCTATGTCTATTGCTAAAAAGTGTAATAAATAAAAAACTATACAAATAGGATAATAATATATAACATTTGTAAATAAAGCAGTGCAACCTGCTATATCCTGCATTTCTCCACCAAGTGATTACATTTTAGGAGAAGTCACCATCTAAAGATTAGCCACATTATTTCACAACTTGCCTTTTTATAGAATAGTGTTTACTCGCGTTACTTACTTTGTTGTCTCTGAATAACAGAAAGGAGTGTATTATGAATACACACCTAACTGGCAGCTATTGAATATTGCATATACAATAACCCCCTCTGCTACATTATTCATATAGATTTGAAGCTAAAATCCCTCTCTGACCTAACCTTGAGACATGCTAAGTGCAGTTAGATGTTTCTTTGCTGCTGGTGCACTGATAAAGAGGTGCCAGAGGATTGTGTGGAGAGGACATTAACCACAAAATGCTGCAGATAGTCCTCACTGAAGGGGAGAATATGAACTCTCTTTTGAGCAGGTGAAATCAGCTCATGTAAATGTTCTTGATGCAGGCGTCTGTGCATATGTGTCATAGCCGACAGCTTTAAGGTGACAGTCTACAGCTCCTGTGCTCATTATCTTTTTCCCACTCCATCAGTGCTAACAGTCTTGTTTGATGTGGTGCCTCGTCCCTGCTGAATTAAGAGGCAGGAATCAGGGTATCAGTGCAGTCAACATAATAGCCTGTGCCGCTGTGTGTTTGCAGGTGACTCCATCTGTTTACACCCAGGAGATGTTACAGTCTACAGAGGAGCGCCTGGCCAACACCAACGAGGTGCACCCGCCCTGCATCCTGGAACTGCTTGACATGAGCAAGACTACGCATCACAAAGTAAATGCCAGCCAATGTTGTGATGCCTCAGAAACCGGTTAAACTTGTCATTGTGTTATATGAACTTGAAGCACATACTAGAGACAATGACATCCGTGACAGTGACAACAGCCTACAGCCTACAACAAAAGATAAAAGTTGGACAGGAGTTTGCCATTACCACTACCTTCTGTAGACAAGCCTCAGCTGCTGACTTTCATCTTTATGAGAATAAAACCCTGGGGAGTCCCCTATAACATTTGAGTCTCAAAAAAACCCATTGAAACCTACATTTGATTTTGACAACCTGTCTCCTCACTACAAAAGACTTCCAGACCACAAAGGTATATAATAAGGTATATAAAACTGTTTCTGTAAAATGTTCCCAATGTTACTTATACTGTACTGCACTCTACCTTTGGAGCATTGTATTGTATACACACACTTTAGCTCCATTTACCATACTTGGATTAACAGTTGGCCAAGTCAGATGTGAGCTCCTATAACTAATATATAAATTAATACATATATCTATATAAAAAGAATGAATATGGTAGACATATTAGAAGGGTAGATGAGACCAGAAAAAAAGACAACAACGCATTCAAACCTCTCATTATTTCATCATTAATCCCCTGCATACAGAGCATGTGCTGTCAGCTAGGGTCATTTACATTGTACCAAAGCTGCTCCCCCTTAGTCAGCAGGCACTAATTGATGGG
>VMKM01003548.1:0-34060 GCA_008360985.2 Macquaria ambigua | reverse complement strand
TAAATGCAGCATCTCTTCTAGCTGTCGGCCCTCCACCAGTCAGCTGACCTGATGACCTTCTGCTCTCTGATGAAGCACTTTTCCTCTGGATGGTTTTGAGCCTCCATGCTAAGTAACCACTGCCACTTTCACCATCATAGAAATGTTCCTTCAAAGTTTTAACAGGATCATTAGTTATGAAAACAGCAGCAGTTGGTTAAAATTATGAAGTTGGATAAATGCAATACAGGATAACTTGTGTGATCTAAATGTTTTGGACACTGGAATATTTGGAAATAGCAATTCACTATTTTCATAGTATGCATCAGGTCTCTAAAGCGCAACCATTTTAGTCTGCAATCTAATTTTAAGTTGTGCAACCCGTAAATTAAATTCGGGCGCACTGGTGTTATAATATTTACTTGCGTTGGTGGCCTTTTCTTCTTTATTTCTTCAGTATGGCCTAAAGTAGGAATAATTTGCTCTCAACTGTCTAATAACAAGAACACTTAAAAAGGCTTACATATCCATTTTTGGAATATGGATCCATCAGGTAAGGGAACAGGGCAACTATGCCTCGGGCATACATCTCTCTCACATGCCGTGGCGGTGCCGTCCTGACAAGAGCAAAGTAAATAGGTCTATTCATTTCAATGCTTACAATAAGTTTCAGAGCAATGAGAATTAAAGAATGGCACTTAATAAATATTGATGTTTTCCCCACGAGCATGGAAGAAATGTATTGTCACATGTCAAATGTCACAAGCATGGAAGAAAAGTTCTGCTTGAAAAAAAAGACATCCGAATTACCCATGAGTTTCAGTCATATCTGCAGCGAGGATGTTAACCATCTGTCGCCGTGAGGAGTCAGTCAGACCTTTCGTCCGGTTGTATTCCTTGACAATACGGTCTCCACCTGGTTTCTTGGTCAGTGTTGATTCAACCAACTGTGAAACACAAAAAATAAACAATATTGAACAATTGACAGTTAATACACCCAAAAAAATATAACAATCAAAAATGTGTGCAATCCCCAAAGGAAGCTGTCACAACAAACACATTTTACACATCAATTTACATGTCTGGCATCTTTATCCCCCTTCTGCCGTTTTCTGGAAGGGCTGTAATCCTCATCCAGGATGACTGTATCATCAGAGCTGCAGGCTGAAAGTTCCAGCGCTGAATTGGTTAGGACATCAGGCAGTGGACTGGCGGATGAAGTTGTTCCCTGGGAACCTAAGTGCAGTTCAGGAGAAAGAGGGAGGAGAGAAAAAATAAGCAAATAAACACCTACCATTTGTCGTTTTTTTTCACAATCTAAAAGTGTAAAAAGTGTCTTAGTCAACATTCCATGGACTATGCTGAAAGAAATGGGAATCAAGAGAGAATAAGTTTACCGTTCTCAAATCTGATAGTAAATACACCAGCGTTGGGTAGCTGTGCTACTTCTTGAAATACGTCTGCATCCACCTCAGTTCCTGTCTCATCATAAACTCTGATGCCTTCACTGACAGGTGGGATGGAGAACTTCATGAAAGCTTAGGGAAAAAACACAGAGAGTCATTCTATATGAAATGCTCAAGATTAACAAAGGGTATACCCCCGAAATGCCCTCAGTTATACCTTTTGACCATGCCACTGATCTGGTCACACTGTCTGGCCTACCAACTTTCATTACTCAACTTTCAAAAAAACAGTGATCCCTAGATACCACACCAGTTAGGTGAGAAACAAAACTCAACTAAGCCGACCAACAAAAGTCAGCCCTTGATTGCTGTGACCTCTGGAGATGCCCAAAAGGTAGCTTGCCAGAAAGTGAGAGATTATTTTCAAACGGTAGAACAATCGTCAATCACAAAAGTCATGAACTGACACATCCACTTTCCTTTTGTATTTACAATGGCGTGTTACTGATGGCTTACCAGAATTCAGGAATTCATCCAGGCTTGGTTCACTGATCTTGACATATTTCTGTTCGGTATCGATCTTTGTTTTAATCAACATGATGGTATCTGTAAAAACATTAAAACTGAATCTGTAGTATGACCTACAACACAAAGCTACTCTGACAGTAGCATCAGCTCCTTCTGGCATGTTACAGTAGACGGGGAAATCGTATTGGTCGATTTGGGCTTTAAAAATCACTATCAGAATTAGTCTATTTTCAAATTTAAAGCCACTAGGCTTTGTAGAGTCTCTGAGATGTGCAAGCAGAAACCATTTTGACATGCATGTAAGCAAAGACTAATGTTAATATTAACTTATCTAATATGTTACTTACCATCACCGGACCATAGCACATAACGGACAAATCTGAAAAACAAAGTAGAAAAATAAAAGGAATAAAGGGGAAATAAAGTCAGCTAGCTTATATCAGGGTATAAACCTGATTAAATACATTGACTTTTTGATTTTAAAGAACTACCACTATGCGTTGCCATTAGCTTCACAGCAATTTGCCATTCTACCTGTTTCACAGTTTGTCGTTTTGACTTTTATCCAAGGGACACATTGATAAAATTCACTATGCAACAATATTGCCTATTTGCCTATTAAATACAGGTGTGTTCACTTCTTTACTTTTACATGAGGAAGACCATCTGTGGTTGAAATATTATATCCAGGGTTGGAAACTAACTTTTTAAAATGTGAACATCTACCAACCACTAACAGATAAATGTTCAAATTCACCAGCCACTCAATAGTAAATCATTATTGTGTGTCTGAAATCAACCAGCCACTATCATATTTGACCAGCATTTGGCTGGTGGCTGATGCTAATTTTCCTGTCATGTCCACGTGAAATAAAAGTAGTCTGTCTTTATTTCGTGGTAACGAAAACACTGTCAAGTTAAATTTAACTAGCTACTGCCAAACACACATTAGAAAGGGCTGCGAAAGTAATTTAACAGTAAAGTAACTCTAGTTTGAAAACTCCTCATTTAGTTTAACTAGCCAAAAATTACCTGATTATATGCAGTGACTAATTCATACGAAACTAATTTGTTAAGGCTACGTTACCGTTACATCTTCTAGTTAGTGTTAATCCTTGTAGGACTGCCCGCGCGCGAAACGTAACATTAGCTAACGTTAGCTAGTTTAGCCAACTCCCCACACATTATTCTTTGCTATTTTACTGGAATCTATGGACGTTACAAAGAATACAACACAATCACCTCTACACATTGACAACGTTAATGTTACCTCTTGCCAACATTAGTCTAGTTTGCCATTAGCTAGTTAGCGTTAATTAGCTTAATGTTGCTCGTACATTTAAGCTAGCCATCAACTCAGTCCCGTTAGCCCTTTGGAATTCGGTATTTTAAGACACAAAACCAGCTGGAGTGTATGGTGAACAACAATATAAAGTTATTCTAATATGCTGCTTATGTTGAAATGCCAAATAATTGGTTTAATAGGTGATTAGGAGAAACTTACCGCTGTCTTTCCACGAGGAGAAAATGGAGCTGAGAAAATTCTGGTCCGTTTGAAACGAGAAGGAGGTGGGCGGGGCTTTTCAGAGTACTTTTTACACCACGTCTTTTAACTACGAACATTTTCACCAACACTGGGGGGCATCTTACTCGAGCTGTTGTTGTAATAACTCTGAAAGAGTCCATGTACTTTGACACTGCATATTTTACACTGGGGAATTTACTGTGTATAGACATTAATGTCAAGAAAAGCTCCTGAAAGCATATTCCATTCCAGAAGAAGTTAATCTGTGTTCAGTGTGAAGACGAGCTGCAGAACGTACTGACACTAAGTGCTTCACACACATCTGGAAACTGCTCTAAACGTGCTGCTCTCAGACCAGTGTAATGCCATTTAGACAGTCTGACAAAAATAAAGACTTTTAAGCTTGTAAAGTTAGTGACCCTACCCCCAGGCTATCTATCTATCTATCTATCTATCTATCTATCTATATATATATATATATATATATATATATATATATAGAGAGAGAGAGAGAGAGAGAGAGAGAGAGAGAGAGAGAGAGATATATATAGAGATATAGATATACAGTCATGTGAAAAGATTAGGACACCCTATGAAAGCCTGTGTTTTTTTGAACATATTTGGACATATGGATATTTATTATCAATTTTAACAATACTGAGAGATTCAAGTAATATAACTAAACAATTAAAACTGAAGAAAAGACTTTTTAAAACTTTCTGTAAAATGTAATTTAAAAAAAATGCAATTTCTGGTGAGGAATAAATTAGGACACCCCCACATTTATTCCCACTTAAAATGGCTAAAATCACACACAGGTGTATCACATCAGGTGCACATGATTAGAACATCGTTACTCAGCATTTTGAAGGAGGCTTGCCCTATTTAAACCTCAGACATTTAGTTTGGTGTGCTCCTGACTGTTGAAGTGAGAGTGAACACCATGGTGAGATCGAAAGAGCTGTCTGAAGCCATCAGAAAGAAGATTGTAGCAGCTTATGAGTCTGGTAAGGGATTTAAAAAGATCTCAAAAGAATTTGAAATCAGCCATTCCACTGTCCAGAAAATAGTCTACAAGTGGAGGACATTCAAAACAACTGCCAACATGCCCAGGTCTGGCCGTCCAAGCAAGTTCACCCTGAGAGCAGACCGCAAGATGCTAAAAGAAGTCTCCAAAACCTCTAAAATGTCATCACGGGACCTACACCAGGCTCTTGCAACTGTTGATGTCAAAGTGCATGCCTCTACAATCAGAAAGAGACTGCACGAGTTTAACTTTCATGGGAGGTGTGCAAGGAGGAAACCTTTGCTCTCTAAGAAAAACATGAAGGCCAGACTGAAGTTTGCCAGAGAGAATGTAGACAAAGACCAGGACTTCTGGAATAATGTTCTTTGGACAGATGAGTCTAAAATTGAATTATTTGGACACCAGAACAGAGGACATGTTTGGCGTGAACCAAATACAGCATTCCAGGAAAAGAACCTCATACCAACTGTGAAGCATGGAGGTGTCATGGTTTGGGGATGCTTTGCTGCAGCAGGACCTGGCCAGCTCACCATCATAGAATCCACCATGAATTTTACCATGTATCAGAGGGTGCTTGAGGAACATGTGAGACCATCTGTCAAAAAATTAAAGCTGAAGCGGAACTGGACCCTGCAACATGACAATGACCCAAAACATACCAGTAAATCCACCAAGGACTGGCTGAAAACTAAGAAATGGAGAGTCCTGGAATGGCCGAGTCAAAGCCCAGATCTTAATCCCATTGAGATGCTGTGGGGTGACTTGAAATGACATGCAAGAAACCCCTCAAACATCTCACAGCTGAAATAATTCTGCGTTGAGGAGTGGGGCAAACGTTCCTCAGACCGATGTCAGAGACTGGTAGATGGCTACAAGAAGCGTCTCACTGAAGTTATTTCAGCCAAAGGGGGTAACACTAGCTATTAGGGTTTTTTTCCTGAGTTAGAATATGCATTTTTTTTTTTTTAATGAGTAAAACAAGGTTCATTTTTGTTGTTTTACATGCAATTAAATCACTTTCTTTTCCAGAGATGAATAAAAACAAGATTGGACATCGATATGTGAACATTTCTTAATAAAGAACTGAATATTTAATGGGGTGTCCTAATTTTTTCACGACTGTAGATGGATCTATACATACACACACACTGCTCAGAAAATTAAGGGAACACTTAAATCACACAGTGGATCTCGACGAACGAAATATTCAAGTTGAAAATCTTCACTGATATACATTGTGTAATTTGTTGAGAACAAAATGACGTATAAGGATTCAAAATCGCACCAAAAATCAAAATCGCAGGTTGATCCAACTTGCGTAAATTTCATCACGACAACTCATAATGTGGCTCAGTAGTGTATATGGCTCCCAGGTGCCTGTATCCACTCCCAACAACGTCTGGGCATGCTCCTAATGAGACGGCGGATGGCGTCCTGGGGGTGGGTCCGGTTTGGTGGTGGGTCAGTGATGGTCTGGGGAGGCATATCCTTTGGAGGGTCGCACAAACCTCCACATGCTAGCCAACGGTACCCTGACTGCTGTTAGGTACTGGGATGAAATCCTCAGACCCATTGTCAGACCTTACACTTGTCATGGTCCACGAAGGACTCTTGTTGGGACTTTGTATTTTTGTCTTGTTTCCTGCTTTATTTTGAAATCCCTGCTCTTGTTTCCTTGTGTGCCTTTTTATTTCCTGTCTTGGTTTTTCCCTCCAGTTTGGATTGTTTTCACCTGTGTCTTGTTTCCCACCTGTGTCTGTTTCCCTCGTTGTCTCCTCCCCTATATATACCGGTCCTCTCGCTTTGTTCTCTTTTGCGTCATTGTGGTTGTGTGATGTGGTTTCCGTTGCTGATGTCGGTGATCTCTTCGTGTCATGTTCCTGGTGTTTCCGTGCATATCAGTTCCTGAGTTTTTCGTGAGTTTATTTTGGAGTTAATAAATCTTTGGACTTATTCAGCCTCCTCGCCTGTCTGCATTTGGGTCCTCTCCCTGCTGCCTAAATGGCTCAACCTAACAACACTGGTGCAATGGGCCCTGAGTTCCTCCTGGTGCAGGACAATGCCCGGCCTCATGTGGCCAGAGTTTGTAGGCAGATCCTGGATGACGAAGGCATTGATTACATTGACTGGCCCTCACGTTCCCCAGACCTGAATCCAATTGAGAACATCTGGGACGTTATGTATCGGCGCATCCGACGCCGCCAAGTAGCGCCACAGACTGTCCAGGAGCTCACTGATGCCCTATCTGTATCTATCTATCTATCTATCGCTCTATCTCTCTATCTCTCTATCTATCTCTCAGAATCAGCTTTATTGGACTTTAACTTACACAGAAATAGAAATACAGCTGCCCCCCTGCAATAATAATGACAACATAGCAGTGTATTATCAATTACACAGAGAACACAAATAATTGGTTTAACTTACATGCTTCAGCTTCAGACTTGGATAGTGTAGATCCAGTAGCTAGAGGTTTTCCTGAGTGCATCTGGACATTTATAGAGTAGATATTAGCCTATTACAAGTAAAACATGTAACTGCAGAGTAGGACACTAAAATCTAGGTAGCGTCAGCCATTATCAGTTAATTTAAGTTCACTGATATTCTTCTGGAATGGAATATGCCTTCAGGAGCCTTTCTTGACATTAACGTCTATAGAGCACCATCAATATTAACAACCATAATGTTTACTGTGATTCAAAGTTCAGCCACTGATCTCAACACTGCATGCTCCAGCTGGAAGGATAAATGCTGGTTGTGTTGCTGTGTGTGTAAGCTGACAACAAGCAGCAGTGTGTATAGGGTATCCAAAGACTTTCCACTCTGCCTGTAGTCACAATGGCAGTGACCCTTTGTGTGTCAGATTTCACACAGCTCCCTCTGGAGACACAAAAGGCTTTACGCAACTTTCTTTACATACGCAGAAGCACTCCCCAACACCTGGAAACACACTTTGATTTGTAAAATTGATGGAGTTCCCCTTTAAGGTACAAGGACGCTCGTCGTCATGGTTACAATAATAACCATGTGGTTAAGGTTAGGGAACAATTGTGGACATTTGGATACAGGAAATCAACAGGGACCTCCCGTGTTAAATTCTGATGTTTTGTTGACCCATCCATCCACCCTGACCTGCTCCCTACATGGACTTTTCTTGCTAATATAATAACACATAACAAACTACTTACTCCTTTGCTCCTGATAAACAATAATAACTTGTATGGTAGATAGAGGGCTTAGTCACTTGAACGTGAACAGATGTTGTTTTGGGGCATTTCCTCAAGATTCTAGAAATACTGGCATCAGGAGTTTAAATTAATGTCAAATTAATATTCTCTTCACCATATCATCATCATCACCATCATCGTCTGTCAATTTACTGAGATTTTATTATTGTGTTGGCATATTTTGGCATGGCATTATACAGTTCAGTTGTTCTCTCACTCCAAGAGCTGATCAGGGTCTTCATTCAAGTTTCTTTTCCATAATCATCCACTGTTACGCCCGACATAAAATCACAGACTGTATAATAATCTCTGGTCCATCTCCATGACTGTTGCATCAACTTGACAGCCTCCCATCCCAGTCATGGACCACTTTGCTTCAGCAAAATGTTTGTTAGCATCTAAGTTCAAGTCAAGTCATCCCCTCTTTAATTCTGTCACAGTACATTGCTGCACTGATGACACATCATTAGCAGCTTATTAATATTTTAATTGTTTCGGGTCCCCTAACAGTGGTGGAATGTAACTAAGTACTTTTACTCAGGTACTGGACTTAAGTACAAATTCAAGGTACTTGTACTTTGAGTATTTCCACATCATGGAACTTTATACTTCTACTCCACTACATCTCAGAGGCAAATATTGTACTTTTTACTCCACTACATTTGTCTGAAAAGTAACTAGTAACTAAAGCTGTCAGATTACAATTTTTCATACCCTTCCTGTCCAAACCATGTGAAAACCATGTATCTCCAAATTTTGTGATTTTGAATTTGAATGTTTCTGATAAACTGAAGGATTAAGTGTGCCTTTATGGGTTGAGAAAATTCTCCTCCTTCTTAAGCTAAATAAACTATTTAAAACTCCCCTTGATTTGCTAGAATTGAAGAAATGCATTGTCACAAAGCTGAAAACAGGGCTGTTTTTTCTGAGCCCATGAAAGGTAGACTTTTAGAGATAATGGGTTCTCACAGGACAGGAACTCTACAAACATATGATGATCTTATAGAATATGATGCATTGCTGTAGATAAGACTACCCAGCAGTATATACAGTAGTTAAAATTAGCGCAACCTTAAACAACTACAGCAGTAAAATGCAACATACACGTTAATGCTGCAGTAATGTTAATCCAAAAACATCATGTACTTTTACTTTGAGTACATTTTGCTTATAATATGTTTACTTAAGTAGGATTTTGAATGCAGGACTTGTAGTACTTGTAGTGGACTTTTTACAGTGTAGTTTTGCTGTTATACTTGACAGCAATTGAAGCTCTACTGTGAGAAATTCTTCTTTTTTAGTCTTTGGTAACATTTTTTGTGATTGAAACTTGCCACAAATGGAGCAAAACATGTCTTATATAGCAATTTAGTGGCTTCAATTATGCTAAAGGGGACCTATTATGCTGTCAGATGTTCATATTAAACATGGCCAAAGTTTCAAATAATGAGGTTAACATATGTAAAGTAATCTCTGTGATCAAAAAGCTCAGGCTTCAGACTGCTCTGAATACTAGGTTTCCATTGTTTTTTTCTACTTTTCGCTGACGTCACCTCGTCACAGATTTTTTTATATGGTCATCTGCTCCCGGCACAGCACAGCCTGTCAAACTACAGTCTGCTTGGTAAATGTATATACACGTTCTCGCAAAACAGTGTTTGAGTAGTATTATAGACATTTAATGTACTCCAGCATACAAATAACTGATGGTGCAGGGAGATACAATACAGTTGTTTGGTGGCAGCAGAATGACATTTTACTAGCTACGTTACTTTTGTTGTTTCCTTACAGCAGACGTTTTCCACTTCAGTTAGCATTTTAGTGCATTTCCCACATGTACACCTATTAACAGGGGCATATATAGAAACCTTTTATATAAGGCTTGTGATTGAAAGACTAAACCCACTGTTATGTCATATAATAAGAAGGTAATGCGCGTAATTTTTACAAAACAGAGACGTCTTGCTAGGCAGTGGAATGACAAAGTAGGTGACTGTGTTGATGCCTGTTCAAAACACTGCAAATGTCAATTGCTTACTAAATGTTTGTGTTGTCAGTCTTATATTTGTACTATATATATTGTTATTAATCTCAGTCGCCAGCAGGGCTGCCAGCAAGGCCGCCAGCGTTATCGCCCCGCGGTGGGGTCTGGCAGGTCAGCCTCCACCAGCGTAGGTCATTCTGCATTCCGCAAACATGGACGCGGCAGGGATGCGTAAATGGTGTATGGTCTCTGAGAGGTTTCTTTCTAGCACTCACATTCTGATGCACAGGTTGGTTCAGATGTTAGCGCTGTTAGCCATGATGTTTCAGTTATTAGCGCAGCGGTTTATTTATGCCCACTACCTGGGCAGAGAGTGGGCAGGAGAGCGCTCATACTATGGTAACCGCTGCTGACGCTGTCCCGACCCAAGGTGGCGGTGACCCAGGGTAACCCCATTAGCATGGTTAGTGCGGCTAGCATGGTTGGCCGCCTACCACCTCCATGCTGACATGTGACGTTAGAGGTGAGAACCGTGTGCAGGCAATCACAAACCAGACACAAAATGGCCATCACAATACTACGGCAGCCGGGCGGTGTTCCGTGTCAAGCATGCTGACTGTCAATGACCGATTCATGTCTCGTTGTCTAGCTGTTCGCTTCCATTCCTTGCTGCGCACGGCCCGAGCAGGGTGTACGCAATGTACGGGGGACCATTGCCATGCTGGGTCGGCCACTTCCATGTCTGCCCAATAGCTGGGAGGCAGCAATGTTGTTGTTAGCTTTGGCTGCTTCCCATCCCTTTCTGCCGGGGCCCCCCGTGAGGGTCAGAAGGGGTGGGCCCGTTCTAGGTCTCCCCGCCGATCCCATTGCCTGGCCGCTCACGGACCATCACCTGACATGGGTGCAGCTTTGTGGCCCTCTCTCCACCTGGTTGGACAGGACACTACGCACTGCAATTCTGCAGCAGGCCCCCTCCGTTCAGTGGCATTGTTCAGACCTCTCTTACCCCGACGAGAGGGCGGTTCTGGAGAAGGTGGTAGCTGTGCTTTTTCCGAAAGGATGCATGCCATGTGGACAACAATCAAACAATGGTCATCTGCTATGGTAAAACTCCCAATAAATCTAATATTATGACTTTTAAACACCAGATAGAGACCTGTATTACATCTGCAGGTGCAAAAAGAACAAGTCGCAGTACCTGGCCAAAGCGCAGAAAAAGCAAACGCCATATTTGAGGAGTTTCATTCCAGCCATATTGGTAGACACTGTGGAGTGGAGAAAACCCACAGTGCCATCATAAATCATTACTATTGGCCTGGCATGGAGGATGACATTCGCAAGTGGGTGAGTTGGTATCTTCAAAATAATGAGGTGGAATACACATTCAGGTTCAATGAACATGTTCTGCAGCTGTCCTGGGCGATTTCATGCTGATATGCCTGCTGATACTGTATGCTCAACAGCCTATTAAAAGTTTTTAATATGGGGATTGATTTGCACAACATATTTGGGTCTATATTTGGGTTTGAGCCTCTTGAACTTGTTGGGATGGACCTGTTGGGTAAACTTACATGAACAGATTGTGGCAACCAGTATATGTGTCTTGGTTGATTAAATAATAATTCAACTTGAGGGGAAAAGTGCAGATCTGCTTTCAGACAAGAAAAAAAGAAAAGAAAAAATCAACACTGATCACTTGAGATATTATTTCCAGCCAGAGGAGAGGATCCCTGCCAAACTGAAAAAAAGTGTTGGATCCTTCTCCTCTGGCTGATCCATCACAACCCAATCCACAACAGACACACACAACACACAAACATCACATGCGACACACCATCAACACCCTCTGAAAGGCCCCAGACATTCAAGGCCCCAGAACTTTCTAATGATGCAGAAACTTGTGAGTAAACTGACGCAAAGTACACACCAAATTATGCAGTTCACAAATAACCGACATTGATATTTTTACAGTAATCAGAGACATATTGCATGAAGGAAAAGGGAGACACTATGGTCCAGAATTGGGCCTTTATAAAATATTTTCCCACAATCTCTTGAACTGCCAGGCCGAGCGTATCTGGTACCTCCACCGGCACCCAGCACAACACAGAGTCCAACGCAAAGTCACGTGGCTTGCTTGCTAACATGGACAAATTGCTAGCTAGCTAACATAGCAAAATACTGTCTGGATGAATTAGCTGACATTATCCACTCAAGACTCCCGGGGCTGATCTGGCTGGTAAACTGGCTAGCTTGCTGTTTGCAAATTACTTTATCAGCTAATGTTGCGAAGCAACCAACGCCAGATCCATGCAGCGTAGCTAAGTTACAGCAAGTAAGCTAACCTTAGCTTGCTTGTTTGCTAAAGTTGTCGCTAGGAAAACGCTATCTGAGTGGATATGTTAGTTGGCTAGCTTGACAAATTACTTCACCAGCTAACGTGATACACGATACTAACTTATGTATGATGATAAATGGTGTTGATTTTAGACAACAATAAATTATGTAACGGCACAAAGCTAGCTGTAACTTAGCTATGCTGCATGGATCTGACGTTGGTTGCTTTGTGGAACATTACAGATAGTAACGTTATTCTAAATATGATTGTAAATCACGTTTAGTCTCATGTATGTCACATCATTGTTTTGGCCAATGCCCAGGATGCGCTCGCACCTATGGAGTGCAAGCAACAGGTTGCTGACTGCAGCTCACTGCAACAGCCACCAGGTGTCATTAATAATAAAGACTTTCTGAAAACTCCATATAAAACCTTTAAATGTTAACAGATTTAGACGCAACCATGAGACCATCTGGTGTAGGGGTTGGCTATAATTTGTCATTGCATTTCCGTAGAAAAGAAAAAACATTGCAAAGATGTAACAAGGTAAGTGAAATATAAGCGTTAATGTGTTCATTAGACAGATACATGTATTCATGTATTTTGGATAATATTTAAGGAGTAACACAGAGCACATTAAATCATTTTCTTTATGACTAGTGCTACCATAAGTTTGTCTTTGTGAATTAATTTAACATGATTCAACTGATATTGAATTGAAAAGGATCTTACATGGGCTTCTGTTAAAATGGGCAAACTGTAAGCAATATGTGTTCTCTGTGGAGAGTGCTGGTCCAGTAATTAGGAAATGGGCATGCATCTTGTGGTGTACTGTGGTGTGCAAGGTAACAATTTAAAACAATTTGCATCTTTGCCTGATAACAACGTAGCCTACCATTTGCCATATGTTATATTAAAGCCTAGTTTACATTTCCAAACATGAAATCAGTGTCAAATGTTAGTGTTTTCAGTAGGCTAACATGACACTAACAATACTATAAATCTGAGAAAAAAAAGCATACTTTTTTTACATTATTACATTATCCGTCAAAGTTATTACATCATCAGTTTTGAAAAGAATTGACCCACCTGAAAGGTATTACATTATTGGTAAAATGTTATTACAATATCAGTCAGGACATTTTATTACATTATTCATCAAGTTATTACATTACTGGGTTTTATTACATTTTTGATCAGGTTAAGTGCAAATTTTATTACATTTTCAGCCATTATTACATTTTCAGGAAATTATTCAATCATTGGGTGCTACAGGCCTACCTTACAGCATACACAGTAACATATAGGCAATAGGTCTACAGTATGTTCCTGACAATATTCTTTTCCCTGGACATCTGTTTTTAGTAAAGTAAAAACACAAATGTACCTCATAGTTATTTAGGAACTATGTAGTTAGCCTATCCTCATTTAGTTATCATCTGTACCCTGCACTGTAGGTAAGTAGTATGATAATTTTAAAGAAATCCCAGCAAATTTAAGAGCCATTCTTCTCCCAAACTTCTAGCTTGTTTGGTCATTAATGGTCATACTGTATACCCCGTAATAACAATACCAGAAGGAACCCAATAGTGAATAATACTGACAGAATAAATCCTTTTTAAATTCCCACATTGTAACCCCCTTATTCCCTAACTTCACATCTTGTTCCCTTGTGCCTACATGTATGTATTGGTACATACTGTCATGGTCAGTACAAAAAATTACACTGTAACATTGTAAATTGGGAAGAATTGCGCTGTACATTGCGGGCCATAATCTAAAGCATTACTGTTGTTTTTTGAATTCCTTGCCTCATAGACCTGAGCGTGGCTGTTGCAGTGGTTTTTAGGAATGTGAGCTGCCTCCCTGGGTCAGCTATGTGCTAATAGTCTTACACATGTTCTGAGAAAATTAAGTTTTTTCTATTTAATCCAATCAAAACAATTCAATGCACTCTGACGTCTTATCACATGGACAGTATACTATGTTTTGCATCTGCTCAGAACCTCTTGTGTGTATAAAATATTTTCACCTGCATGCTGTTTGTGATGGCAACCCACTTGTTTTATGTTTGGCAGTTTATGCGCACATAGAGAAGTAAGATTCGCTGTATTAATCAGCTGTTGTAGAAACAATGTGATTTTCATAACACACATTAAAACAAGATTTACAATTTCCCTATCCACAAGCAAATAGCACCTAACTTGAATAAATGTCAAACAATTTTACAAATAAATACAAGCCATCCTAAATTACTGTCAAGCTTGAATAAAAGTCAAAACATCAATAAATAAATGTAACCTATGTTTAATACAGTATATATCACACTATCCATCCATCCATCCATTTTCTTCTGCTTATCTGGGGCCAGGTCGCGGTGGCAGCAGGCTAAGCAGGGTTGTCCAGGCGTCCCTCTCCCCAGCAACGCTTTCCAGCTCCTCCTGGGGGACCCCAAGACGCTCTCAGGCCAGATGAGATATATAATCTCTCCAGCGTGTTAATATCACACAATTTTACGAAAATACAACCCAACTTGAGTATGTCAGGTATTCCACATGATAATACAACAACTTTGAGTTAATTCATTTGCTTTTGAAATGCTTCTTATTCATCTCAATGTGATTTATTTTTGCATTTGTTTACACATTGTTGAATTTGTGTTCACAAATCACCTGACATTTAAAAATCTCTCTCCATAGAAAGAACATTGTAGTATGTAGTAACAAGTATTGAAACTTGAAACTTAAAAATGACTACAAAGACACGCAAAAGGACCACAAACAGATACAAAATGACCACAAAGAGACACAAAACAACTACAGAGAAGCCCAAAATGACTACAGAGATGCAAAATGACTACAAGGAGGCCCACAATTACTGCAAACAGATGCAAAATAACTACAGAGATGCAAAACAACTACGAAGAAACCCAAAAAAGCAGATGCAAAATGACCATAAAAAGACCCCAAATTACTACAAAGACATGCAAAATAACTACAATGAGACGCAAAATGACCACAAATAAATGTAAAACTTACCACAAAGAGACACAAAACGACCACAGAGACACACAAGAACTACAAAAAGACGCAAAACACCTACAAAGAGATGCAAAACACCTACAAACAGACGCAAAACAACCATAAACAGACGCAAAACAACCATAAACAGACGCAAAACAACCACAAACAGACGCAAAACTACAAAGAAATGCAAAGTGACCACAAAGAATGGCCATGGAGACCCAACATGATTACAAAGTTAAAGAGTCATTGTTTTGTATTGGGTTTGGACAGTCTGTCTGTCTGTCTGTCATGTGCCATCAGGTCAGAGTAGTGGTAGAAGTACTTAATTAATATCACATCATAAAAAACAACATAAGAAATATACATTATCAAGTTGGTAATGTGTCTGAATGTGGTAATGTAATGTGTAGTCATGTCTTGACAGCTAGGGATTTGCGGTTAGCGAGATAACTTCAGGTTCAACTCTGGGTTTTCAGTACTACGACGGTGGTTCACTTCTTACCGGGGTAAATCGCCATGGAAACTTATGCTGCACGGCAAACCTGCTCCGGAGCAGGTTATGTTCGAGATAACAGATCAACACGTACTAAAGCACCGCCTACTGACCAATCAATTCTCTTGGAAAACAGCATCACCAATAGAAAAGAAGTGGAGCTCGGTACGTGGATCATGAGAGGAACTCTTTATGTGAGAGATTGTTTCTCGTCAGATTGACTGTCTTATCTGTGTCATCCTACAACAGAGACTGACTGAAGCACTAAAGCTTTGTACTTATAAGATATGAATGTAAGCATATTTACCGCTAAATTATGTTTTTTATATTTATTTATTTTTTGCTCCCAAGTCCGTTTGACACCGCTGGGGTTGCAGCTGAAAGAATCAGGCTAAAATTGTCATACACTCCATAAGAACATCTAAGCAACACATTAACGTAATGGAATACTACTGACGGCGCAGTGATATTATAAGCCTGTTAATTTACGCATTCACACAGTCAGGGGGTTTTTGCCAGCTGTCTTTCCTGCATTCAGCAGCTGCAGCTGTGTTGCTTTTAGCCTGGATGATGTTTAAATTCTTCGTATTTCTCTAATATTATAGTTTACTCTTCGTTGGTAAAATTTGCCGCTCTGCTGCCAGTACACCTGTCATGTTTGTGATTGGTCATATGCTGCAAACACCGCCCCTTTCATGTGAATGCGCTCATGGCTAGATTGGGAAACCCTGGGTTGACTTATCGAGTTGATAACCAGCGTCGTGTGACCGCTTAACGTGATCGCGATTGTTAGGCTAAGTGAAGCCAGATAACAAAAAGATATCCTGGGTATGCTGAACTTGCTTCGTAGTATAGGCCTCTGGAAATGCCTCTTTATCATGAAGAAAATCACTCTACACTGAGTGAACATGATGGGCAGAAGTGACACATCAGTCCTCCAGCTTGTTGGCACCATCCATGTTTCTTCTCACAACTCAATTCCACAGTGTTTCAGAAATAACAGAGAGATGAAATAACCAGTGATTTGCTTAAACTTTGCTTGAAACATACTGCAGAGATTCCCAGTGTACGTGGTAATTTAACATGTCTCTGCAGACTGACACTAAAGGTCACGGAGCTCAGTACCTTCTGACTGGTATGGATGTCACTGCAGAGGTCCACCTGTAGAACTGTTGATTTAGATGTGGTCACAACAGAAAGAACCCAGGGGGTCAAAACCTGTGGCACACTTCTCATTTTACAGTGAACTGAGAGAGGAGGGAGCAGTTATAGAGCAGGATGAGGAAGAGGATGGACTCTTTCTCATTATTTGGCTAGAAACATGGAGGTTTGCTTATAAAAGTTGCTGCTTTGTTTTGTTTTTCATTTCAACAACTAGACAGGTATTTTGGCTGTCATTTCAAACCTTACAGTAATGCTGTATGTATGATTTTGAAAGAATATTTTTTGACATCCTGGGCCTTATTTTTGTCATTTTTACCATGTCATGACCCAGCTCTTAGGCCATGACAAAAGGCAGGAAATGCACACAGTACTGGGAAGAACAAACACTTACCACTTTATATACATTTTTTCACTTTCATACATTTAACTTCATTTTCCCCCAAGTTTTAACCATAACTATAGCTCAGAGTTCATTATGGCTCCAATAAAAAGAAAAGTGGTGCATGAGGGAGAGCCAGCGATGGCGTGAGAGACAGGAATGGGGACAGCTGATCCTAAATGCATTCTGGATGGACTGGCCAGGTGTACCCAGTTAGACTAATACAAACTATGCCTACCAGGACCTGAAGGGAGACAAAACACAAGCAGCAGCACCGGGTAAGACACAAACACACAGGTCGTGGAAGAGCCAGAGGACTGTCACAGCCATCATTGCGATCAGTTAGCAGTTTCATTTTTTCCTTTCATTGATAGAGATAGTGGAAAACAGACAGGTAACATGAAGAGACACTATTTCCTCCTTTTTGAGTAACAAAAATAAAACTACAGTGGCCAGCTGTATCTACATATTTGTGAGTTGTTTTTAAAGATTTACATCTTCAAGAGGAACCAAAGGATAGGGAAGTCAAAAACTATTTAGAGACGGACTAACAGATTATTAATTTAGGTCTTTTCATGGGATTTATTGAAAATAAGAAAAATAGACAATAACACCAGTTTCATACTTCATATATCACTGCAGTACATTTCTAAACAGACATGAATGTGATATCTCCCCAGGGAATTCAAAATCCATGTCAAGATATATTTTTGTAAACTTTTAGATTTTTTTTAATTCAGTGTTAGGTAGTGTTTCCAACCTCTTGCTATGAAGCCAGAAGGCTCCAGTCCATGTGGCTACTTTTCTCCAGTCCAAGCACAGGACTGATAACCTTGGCTCCTGTGGTAATCTCTTCCCTCTTCTTATCTTCACTCTTCTGATATCTACTGTTACTCTTTCTGTGCTGAGTTCATCTAATTCTGGATTTGTTACATTTTCAAATTGATCTTAGCGTTAGGGGGTGGCCTGTGTTGCTGCCCTGTTAGCTTAGCTCTGAGTCTAGCCTAGCTTACTAGCTTTAACTTTCACCCAAAGCTAACACAATCTCTAACCTAACTGTGTTACGATGGTCTGTGTTGACTGTTCCGCTGTTGCAGGTAGGGTGTCTCTTTTAGAGAGACATGTCTGTCAGAACAGCTCATCTCTGCTAATGATACCTTAGATGTCACAGGCACTCCAGATAGTTTTAGCCACAGGATTGTGTGGGGAATAAATATTATATGACATATCTTAACACTGGAAATGATGATAATAATAATGAACAATTTGATTTCACTGGAAGTCTGATAAAATGTATAACTGTATAACACATATCTCAGACAAGGTCAATGAGCACCAGTAGTATAGCAAAACAGATGAACGACATCAGAGCACGATTAGCAGCAGGATGTATGGTTAAATCATTACCTTATGTGTTCTAAGAACAGCAAGAGCACCTTGTGTGCCCCTAAGACAAGCAAAGGCACCAAAGGACATGGAAAACGTTCAAAGCATCTAAATAAAGTATTATAACAACATGTACATTTAAGGCATTGTAGCAGCATGTTTTTAAAAAATAGACTCAGCACTATGGGCAGACACCATTGATTACGGGTTAAGGAAAAACCAAGTTGGTTGAAGAAACCCAGTAGTTGACACATTAACACACCAGTAGCTGACACGATTATTTACCATAAATTAGGTAGATTAGACTTCTTGGAACATGAAGCCCCTAGAGAATGACGTCATTATTTCTGGAAAAAGACACCATTATTTCTCAATCACCGGAGAATAGGCAAAAAGAAAAAACCAATGGTGTCTGACAGGAGCAGTAGCTCAAGGTTAGGAGGAGGTACTTGGGTGGCGAGACCCCAGAAGGAGGGGTATCCCGAGAGTATAAAAGGCAGGATCTGTGCATTGCATGTTCAGTTGTTCCATGGAAGGACTTGTGTTTGCTGTACTGCTTGCTTGAACAGTAAACTCTGCTCACATCTGAACTCATCTGGACTGGATTTTTCTCCACATCACTTGATAGCAAGCCTGTTAGTGATAGCAATAGCATAGCTTTGCCAGCAGTTGATGCAGAGTTTATCCCTGTTCAGCGGTGTGGGAAGGCTCGCAAGAGCAAGCAACCGGTTGTTACTGTGTCTCAATTTGTGTACATCCGTACTTACACTTACTATTTTGAGTGCATAAGTGCGTTCACACTGACAAGTATGGCAAAATGCAGTGTACTATAAGTACCCGGATGGTGTACTCATAACGGTCAGAAAGTTGAGTGTGGAACGCTGCACACTTCTCACCCTCAATGGTCGCCATCTTGGCTACATAGTGGAAGGGGAGGGACCACCAACCTATATAAAAATTGTGGCAGAGGAACCTGCAGCTGTGTGATTCCAATGCTGAACACTGCACCATACAAACTGCACCATAATGTAAGTTATGAATGTGTATTTTTTTCACTGAGTAGGCCTACCACTATACTCACTTAGCTAGCGAGCTCTTCATGCGTGTTAAATTGCCGTCTTCACTGTAGAAGATTTTAATATTAGATGTGTGGTTACAGGCTTGACAAGTTGTAAATATTCGCAAAATGCAGCAGCTAGCGTTAGCTCGGTAGATCAGCCGGTGATAATCAGCAGTATCAACAGTTTTGTGTTTTTGTTTTGATCTGATGTCTTATTAGGGACAGACGAGGAGACAAAGTCCCTTATTTAGTGGCGGGTTGCCAATGCCTCCTTGTTTACGGGGAGGCAGAATGCTGCCATGAATGGTTACGAGTAAGTGAATCATATCTGGCTATCGTTATACACTGTCAGATGAAACTTTTCCTACATTGCTACTGGTTTCTATACATTGATGTTACTGCATGGAGTGTCATTACATTGATTGCTGTGATCCAATTGTATTTCAATCAGGACGAAGATTTTGGGTCGAGGCCTGGAGAGGAGGGTGACCCCATCATTTATTTAAAAAAATGTCAATTATTGTTTGAGTTGATGAAGAGGTAAATTTAAAATATGTCAGTGTAATACTGCATTCATGTTACTCCAGCTATGTGGATGCTCTCATATTAACTCTATATAATTACTTACTATACTTTTTTCTGGTGCAAGAAGTTAGTAGCCCCGGGAAATTTAATACCAGTGTAATTAGGAGCGCTGCTGTTGAAATTTCACACAGTGTATTATTCATGATGTTTGGTGCACACTCGGTGTACAGTGCTCAACACAAATTAACTGAGGAGGACTTTATATCACTTACATTTTGCAGCATACATTTTATTTACTATTTCTATTAAGCATTATTATTCTTACTATAACTCTATTATTCAGCACTGCTGCTGAACAAAAATCATAAGGGAAACACTGAATACTGTAAGGAATGTCATTTCAAATGTTTGATATAAAACATTGTTTTTTTTGCTGTCCTTCCTCCGCAGGACCTAAAGTGCTCCAGAACTGGGGTCAGCACAGAGAGGAGTGAAACCACTGCTGCATCTCGGAAGTGGTACACTTTGATGGATGAGACAATTGGGGGCAGGCCGTCGGTAACACCACCTGTTCTCATTGCCTCATCTTCCCAGGATGCAGCAGTGGTCGAACCACCTTCTGTGGTGACCCCAGAACAGGACACAGCCACAACATCCAACACATTCACCCCAAAAAGGCGGCGGTTGGATATGTTAACACATGGCAAGGTACATTTATTTGTATAGAACATTTCAACAACAAGACAATTCAAAGTGCTTTACATAAAACATTAACTGCACAAAAAGAACAAAAGTGCAAACAAATAAATACAATTAAAAATAATGTTTGCTTTAGTGGAAAATTAATATGTATATTAATTTTAATAAACATTATTGTTCCACTTTAGCAAACTTATTTATTCAATGAATTAATGAGCATAGTGATGAACTGGTGCATAACAGCATTGCCATCCTGCGCCTGTCCTCTGCTCCACAGGTGGCGCCTAGAGGTGCTGGTTCTGGCTCCAACAGGTCCCCATTGCTGAGACAGATGTTGTGCAGGACTGTGCAGTAGGCAATGACCTCCAGGACATAGGACGTCCACCTCCAGCGCCTTTAAGAAAATGGACCTCCACCTGGTCTTCAGGATGCCAAAAGCTCTCTCCACAACACATCTTGCTTTAGACAGGTGACTGTTAAAGCGAACCTGGAGTTGGTTGTTTGAGGCAGGGGTAGTCACCATCCCCAATGATGCAGAAGCCTGTTGGAGGGTATTTCTGAGGGAAAGGCTGGCGAGAAGGAGTCAAGCCGGGGTAACCGAGGCAGGCAGGCAAGGTTGGTGGCAGATGAGCATGCAGGAGAGCTGGTAAACTGGTGGGGAAGGTGTGAACCTGGAGTACAGGGAAAGACAGGGTTAGCATGAGCCAGATAGTTCCACAAATTATTCTCAAAAGACAGTAAAATACTCTGAGGCCGAAGAACTCGCTACCGCAAAACTGAAGCAATGATCTGGCGACGAATGAGTGGAAACCCAGAGTAGAAATACTGCAGGGTGATGAGCTAATGAATGGCAGGTGTGCTGACTGATTGCAGACTCGGAGCAGGAGATGCGTACGTGAATGCCACACCTTCCAGACAGACAGATACACACACACAAAGAGAGACAACACAGGACACAAGAGGGAGGGGAAAAACACCAGGAACACAAGGGAAACTAGGAGCACGGCCGAGCCGTGACACCCTCAGATTTGGTTTTATAAATATCAAATCATTGTCTACCAAAGCTTTACTAATAAACGATTTGATTCTTCAGCATAAGCTGGATATGCTTGTTTCATGTGAAACATGGCTGAAACCAAATGTTTTCTTACCATTAAATCCTTCCCCACCTGGCTATACCAATGCTCATGTTGTGCAGGCTACTAAACAAGGTGGAGGTGTTGCTTTAAACTATAAATCTATTTTCAATTTAACTCCAATCTTGATATTAAATTCAGCTCATTTGAAGCTCTTGTATTAAAACCATCTCCATCAACTATGAATTGTGAAATGTCCAGGGCAACAGACTCAGATCATTCCACCTTTTGGTACTCTATACCCTAACCTGGTCCTTATTCCCAATTTTCAAAAGAATTTGGAGATTTTATCTCAGACCTTGCTACTCATTCTGATGAAATTTTAGTTATTGGTGATTTCAATGTTCACCTGAACAAGGCCTTTGATCCTCTAAGTAAAGCCATTTTGGCACTGCTTGATACCTTTGGTTTCACTCAGTTCATACACGATCCTACTCACCAACAACTCTTGCCTGACTTTCTCTCCTGTTAAATCTGCTACATCAAGATCACTTTCTCATAAAATTTTAAGTGACACTAGCCTGTCCTTGTAATGTTGGTGCTGATGTAGTTACCACTCTCCACATTGGTCAGTCAACTTTGGCTGCATTTGGTGAGCAACTGCCTATGGTCCTGGACCCTTTCACTGCAACAACAGGACCTGTTGAAAATTGTATCAGTGAAACAACACAGCCCTTTCTACACAGCCCTGGATTCAGTTTCACCTCTTTCTACCAAAACAAGACATTCAAAGAGGTCTACACCCTTGTTTACAAAAGAAACACATGGTCTTAAGCAGGCCTGCAGGAGATTGGACTGCAAATGGCATAAATCAAAGTTTTCTACCTCTCATGGCACAAGTGTATTCAATTACAAGCTCCACTGCCAAAGCAGCCTATTTCTCTCGCTTAATCAGTAACAAAAAACCCAATCAATCCCTTTCTTTTTGACACTGTAGCCAAACTTACTCAAAAACAGCTGTCTGTTAGCTGCTCGCCCTTTACAGCTCAAGACTTATTATACTTTTTCTGCATAAAAATATATGAGATTAGATACTAAATTTGTTGCTTGTCTCCAGCTACTAATGTAAAAGTGACACTGTCACATGTTGAATCCCAGTTAGTCTCTGTTCTTACACATTTTGAGACTATCTCTCTTGAATCATTGTCTAAGCTAGTGTTAGCTTCCAAACCAACCACCTGCCACCTCAACCCCCGACCAACTAAACTTTTTAAAGATCTCTGGCCATTTCTGGGACCTACAGTGCTAAATATTGTTATCTTGTCACTTACGAAAGGCACTGTTCCAACTAGCTTTAAGTCTTCTGTGGTTAACCCTCTACTTAAAAAATAATTATCGACCAGGCTCTAACCTGTGATTCTTCTAAAAAGTACTGAAAATAGTTGTGTCTTAGCAACTTTCAGCCAACATATTTAATAGTAATCTTTTTGAACCTTTTCAGTCTGCTTTCAGGGCCTGTCACTCGACTGAAACTGCACTTACTAAAGTGGTAAATTATCTTCTGCTTACTATGGATTCAGATCGCACCTAAGTGCTTATATTACTGGATCAGAGTGCAGCTTTTGACACCATAGATCATTGTACACTCCTGGACTGACTGGAAAATCAATTTGGCATCTCTGGCCTGGCTCTCGCATGGTTAAAATATTACCTATCTGAAAGAACACAGTGCATTTCCTATATTATTACATAAAGAAATTCTAATGTGAGTACCTCAGGGCTATGTTCTTGGCCTTCTGATTTTCTTTATTTCTATTTCACCTCTTGGCCAAATTATACGCAGTCATAGAATTAATTTCCAGTGCTACGCTGATAATACTGAGCTGTATGTGCCTGTCGATGCAGATGATCATTCCCAAATTATTTAATTAGAGGCCTGCTTGTCTGCTGTGGAAAACTGGATGTCACGTAATTTCCTGCTCCTAAACACTGCCCCATCACTCTGGCATCTCTCCACATTAATGCATGTCTATAGGTTTTGTGTGTGCCATGTGTGTATTTCGTGCCTGTGTGTGTGTACAAAAGAAGGAAAAATAACAATGCAGTGAAAAAATACATTTGCCCAAAGGGGACTAATAAAGTACTTATTATTATTCCGATAAAACTGAAATACTGGTCATTGGCCCTGCTCGACATAAGCACCAGTTTGATCAAGTAACAGTAACTCTCAATATATAACTGCGTGATTTCTCAAAGTTTGACATCCAAGAATATTGGTGTTACATTTGATTTGAGGCAGGGTCTGAACTACAGGGGAGCCTTGGCTCCTCTTAATAAGACATGAGCTCCCCTGAAAGCATGATTTGGGAAATTTTGGGGGGGTCTCTAAAATATTAACAATATCCTATTTTTGCCATGCATTTCTATTTTTCTGTATCTTCATCATCATAGATCTAGCATGAAATTAGGCTATTATTGATGTATGATTCATGCATGAGGCTGATTCATCACTAATTCACTTTAATAAAGATACCAGCATGCATGCTATCCTTGCCATCACCATCAAAGCGTTGCGCAATATCATAAACTTCACTCACTTTAACTCAAAGATCAGAAAGAAAACCATGTCTTAGTGCTACTCAGTCTGTGCATGCAATCGCCATTAGGCTATTCATTTCTCTGTCTTGTAGTCAGCATAACGTTACAGATAGGTAAAAAAAACAAAACAAGGAAGCTTACTTGCACATTTTGGATTATCCAAAAAAACTAAGCCAGGTGACTCTGAAGAGCAACCAGAGCCTGAGGCATTTAAATGTTAGATCGACGACAACCGACACTGATGCTACACCTGCAGTCAACGTACATAAGTCAGATCACTCGTGTGCTGAAATTATAGGCCATACTGCCCAGCAAATGTGGAAGAAGTTTGTTTCAAATATTGAAGAAATCAATTCAAAAATCAGCATCACTGTTGATGAAAGTACAGAATTCGGACGTGCTTATCTCATTTTATACGTGAGATGTGATGTGAGTGGGAAAGGATACAGAATCCATTTACAACAGCTTGAGACAGAGCTTTCGCCAAGCTGGATTAGATGATAAGATTTGGGGGAAACGCCTCATCAGCATCGCCACATATATGGATTGAAGGTTTTTGATACTTTAACAGTATTGATATAGGAGCTAGACCTGCTTTATAATCAAAAAAGACCTATGCTTAAACTACGTCTTTTCTGTCCTTGGCTGATGCAGAGATCTTCCTAACTCCTTTGTTTCATCCAGACTTGATTATTGTGTCATTGTCAGGCCTACCGCATGCTAGTACTAAAGTCTTCAAATGGTTCAAAATACTGCAGCTAGAATCTTAACTAAAACTAGAAATTTTGACCATATTACACCAATTTTAGCTTCCCTTGATTGGCTCCCTGTCCATGTCAGACTTTAAGGTGCTTCCCTTGACTAACAAAATTGTAAATGAGCTCGCCCCTTCATCTGTCTGATCTCCTTAAACCAATTCTATCCCGTGCTCTCCGCTCTCAGAATACAAGGCCTGTCTGTCCCCAGAGTTAAAAAGAAGTCACCTGGCTGCAGGGCCTTTTCCTATCATGTCCCCTTCCTCTGGAATAACCTTCTTGCTGATGTCATGCAGTCTGACTCCGTTGGGCCCTTTAAATACAAATTTAAAACTCATATTTTCACCTTAACTTTGAGTTAGCTGCTTGTTTTTGATTACTTTGTACCTGTTACCATTATTCTTCCGGCGGGTTGACCTCAGTCTCAATAAATCTGTTAAGCCTAGTACTATAGTTTATGTTTGTCATGCTGACAAGAATACTGTTTCTTTCTCCTACCTGTGTGAATGGTGTTCTTGAGCTTTGCTCTTTGCTCTGTGTAGTCTGTCCTCTTCTCTGTACAGATTGTGAAGCCCCTTGAGGCAAATTTGTGATCTGTAAAATGGGGTTTTATGAATAATGAAAATTGGGCCCCAAAGGAGCTTCTAGCATTTCCTCAATTCCCTGCTCCACTGAGGTCTTCCAAAACAGAAAAACTAACAACTTACTTTCTGTGAAAAATTACTCCCATCATTACACATATTTACATGTCTGAAATTATGTTCACACACTGAAAAAGAAACTTGCTGTGTAGTATGTAGGTTTGATGAGTGTGTGTTGGACTGTTGAAATGACACTAGCAAGTGAAATATTTCAGCGTCGTGTGAGGGCGGACATGACGTATTGCACATTTTCTATCTCTTCCTGTGTCTACTATGTTGAGCTAGAGAACACATGCTAAGCATTAAGTTGCTGTATGTCAAGTCTGGACCACACTACATAAATTTCATATAAATCGAATGATGTTTGTCAAACAAGGCTTACTTCCTGTTGTCACTAGGTGGAACAATTACTAGAATGAGTATTGACATATGTCTTCAGGCCAGGACTCTTATCAAACGTGATGTTTGGGGCAGATTGGACAATGTACACTCATGTACACTTAAGTTTCAACAACTTCCAGTTTCATGGCGAAAGATGGAAATTTGTTGTTTGATGAAAACTAAAAAGCTTCCCTATTGAGCATCATCAAGGTCTTAATAAAATTTCACAAAATACAACATTTCACAAAACACAACGACATTTCACAAAACGCAATGACATTTCAGATTACGGAAAGGGAGGGACAACACTTCTTGTTTGTGATTGGACAGAACCCAAGTCAATTCAGAGTTTATTTAATGGAGGTGTTAAGGGGGGCGGTGCAATAAATTTGACGATATATGAATGCTATCCACACTTAGTAGGTCTGGATTAGCCTACTATCTAAATGCTTATAGACCTATTCTGTTAAGTAAAACTGATACAGGAAGTGAGGTTGTATAACAGCATAATGTGGTATTGCCAAACTGGAGAAGATGAAAGCAATAGGTTTCATGTTAGATATGAGCAAATACCATTACCGGACAGAGGAATTTAGAATTACAGGCCCTTCTTTAATATATGCCTTAAAATAAATGCCTGTTACCCTGTAGTTTGGGTAAATCAAGACCTGGCAGCTGTTATAAAATTCACAGTAATTGTTCCTCATGTCATGTGTTGAGGTAAATCAAGTCTGGCCTCTATTATAGAATTTACGGTTCTAGTTTCCTCATCAGACAGGTGGACGCTGGGAAAGAAAACAGAGTTTAGTTTGACAACGTGTCTTGGAACTTAAAACTGTGATAAATATGCAACCTGACCTGAAATGCATGAGAAAGGTGTCTAAAAACACTGAACCCGTGTGAGAAGACAGAACGATGTGAACATTTAGTGGTGAGGAGAGACGTTACATTAGATTTTGAACCGTGTCAGTTCTTTTGCAGTGAAGGGTATTTTTTTTCTGATGTATTTCCACTTATTAGAACAGTACTGCACCTTTTATTTCTTAGATTGATCCTTCAAACTTCCACAACAGTTTGGGCTATGAAACCACATTGCCACCCACATGGGGACCAATAACTAAATAATAATAAATTTGAACTGATACAAATGAATGAATTGCTGAGTAACTATCTCAAGAACAAAAAAAAAAAAAAACATCTCTATTTTTTTTTATAAAACAACCAACTCAGTATGAAATTAGACTCTGTTTTGTAAATGCACTCAAGTTCCGATCACCACCTGGAATCTGTCCATCCTGGTTGAAAGTGATGAAGATGTGTAAATCCAGTGAGAAGTGGGGCTGATGGCTCTGACGATGATGATGGTACAGATTTGGTGAGCAGTGAGAAGATGGTGATAATGGTGTTCATCAGCATTGATGAAGATTAGAAGGGAGTGGGATGATGGCAACTCATATTCTCAACAGACCACTTAGAACTTTGTAAATCATTTGCGAAATAGGAAAACAAGTTTTTTATTATGAGTATTATGAGTCCAAGTCAAAAATATTTTAAGCACAAATGCACTGTTACATGTTACATTGTAGAGGCAGTGAGAGCAGCACGGGACTAGTGAGTGTGTGTCACAGTAATGATCTCCTGCGGTAGAGAGCAGCATTAACTGGATTAGCATTTCTCCTGGCTAATGAGCAGGAGAAACTATCTGGGAGGCCTGACCTTCTACACTGCTGTGAAAAGAGAAAGCAGAGCCTGTCACAGTGTGATTATCAGCATGACACCCTGCTGCAGTACAGGCAGTCAGCTAGACCAGGGTAGCAAACTTAAGACCTGGTAGAGGATGTCATGGAGCAGCATGAGCTCTATTTCTGTTTTCTTATGCCCTACTTGTGTGCTAATTGAGAAAAAATGTTTCCTGTATTTTCCACTCCTACAGACATACAATTTCTCTCTCATACTCATGTATTTTTGCTTTCAGATATACTATATTGTAATAAATAAATTGATGTATATTTATATTTAGCATCACTGTAAAGAAATGCAATTCCACAGCAGTGTAACAAATGTTAAACAAGCAGAGCACATGGATTTTCTGGTTTGAGAGAAACGTCTGGTTAAGGAGTAACTTTCTGCACCAGTGAAAGACACAAAAAAAGATGAGACGGTAAAAAGAAATGTATGTGAGAGTAAATTACAGTATATACAGTCTCTGTGGGGGAAGAGTGTATATGCAAAAATAAAAATATGTATGTGAAAATATGTGAGGGAAAATATGTTCACGAGAAAGAGGAATAAATGTCTGTGAGAGGTCCAGAATGAGTTATGGCTTGTATGTATGAAAGCAAAGAAAGGCAATAAGATTTGACAGAATACCTAATTGCGAAAATAAATCACTACTGTATTATTACCACTAAATTTATAGCATTGAAAGATAATGTGGTTTGCATTTGAACGTTTGTGGTGGTAATTTCAAGTTGTGCAATTTCACACAATGGTAATTTTTGTGAATGTACTTTATTGTGGTAGTGTCATAGTGGACTGTATTATATAAAAAGTTGTTTCTGATCCACCTCACAACTTCACAAACTACAGTTTTAAAATCCCCATAGAATCAGATCTGACCCAGTGTATATAAAGAATTTAACATTACACAGTTATATAAATATATTAACATCCTTATACAACATAGTACTGGGGTTTCTATTTCATGTATTATTCTAAAAATGACTATAGTTAATTTAAGAAATCAAATCTCTGTTTACTACATAATATCTTCAGGTGAGTTTTAGTGGGCTGACTTTTATTCCCACTCTGCCCCAATCAATCCGACCTCTGTCCTGTCAGGTTCAGTTCTGTGATTCATATTATCCAAGAAAATAAAGTTCAGATAAGCAACTGAAAACCCCTGGAAATTTCTAACTGAACTGTAAAACTGAAAAAAAAAAACAATCAAATTTGAAATTGCAAACCTTGAAATTTATTTCTGGAAAGAGGGAAATAAACACATAAATTCAGATAGTTTTTAATAGTAAAGTATGTAAGAGTTATAAATTCAGTAGTATTCAAATTTAAATATTAAGTATTCAGTAGTGGTTCAATTTCACAATTAGGTATTCAGTTGCATACAAAATTAAAAAATATTACGGCCTTTCTTTGTTTCCACATACACAGCCCCTTAATGATCCAAAGGCAGATATCTATGCAACTAACTCAGACTGCCATGAAATTTGGTATGGACGTTGATGGTGCCCTGAGGATGAATCCTTCTGACCTTTCTTTGAGTGTCACCCTCAGGTCAAAATATCTCTTTGTCTGACACTTTGGTCCATGACACACTTTGGTCCATGACAATATCTCAAAAACCACACATGGCCATGAACTTTGCTGTGGATAATCATGCTCACCAGATGATGAATCCTAAATGTTTTTTGTGACCCCCTGAGCTTTCTTCTAGTGCCACCAACATTCCACTTCTACCATTTCTACTATTATGCAAGAAATATCACAAACTAATGGGCAATACAGTATATTTGTCCTGTATGTCTAAAACGCATTTGTGACACTTATTTCACTCAAAGGTTGTTCAGTTTCACCCAAAGTTGTTTCCACAAGTCCACACCCATCTCTTATGGGCCAGGCTAATTGTGGGTTGTTAATGTAATAATAACATTGTTCATGAGTCCCTACTCTGAATGGCTGGCAGCACTATTTCATACCTTTACAGCACTTAATATCTCTGACGGCAAAATCCAGTACAAAAATAAAGATAAATTTGGCATTTAAAATACTTTATACTTTAATATTTATAATATTTACATGGGCAAGACAAAGCTTTAAAATGTCAAATGAAAAGATCGCTGTAAATTGTATTTCTGTATCCAGTGGAGATAAGGCTGGATTAATAACCAGGCAAAGTGAGCAACTGCCCTGAGGCCCCAGACCCCCAGGAGTCCCAAAAGCCCTAGTTCACTGTCAACTGCAATATCAACTAAGGTGAGTCTGCATTTTTACTTGATGTTGTGGCCTGTCTTGTAGAGGGACCATGTGTGCAAATCTAGTTTTAAGAACTTAATCATTTTAGTTTATCCATATAACAAAAGATCTCTTAACAGAGGCTTTACTTCCTATGAAAACTCAAACAGGCCTAATTTCCCTCTCAGCTCCTAGTAAACTTTTACAGAAGCACCATAAGAGGGTATCCTCTGCCACTGTGCCACTGTGCCTTACGCACTGTTTCTCTGTTTGCTCTGTTTCATTTTCATCCGCCGGTTCTGGAACCAGATCTTCACCTGCCGCTCCGTCAGGATAATGGTGTGTTCCCACCAAAAGCGAATTAAGCGTTTCTGGCGGTGATATTACGTACAAAGTCAATACAAAGACGCGAATAGACGCAAATTCGAGTCGGGCGGCACGAATGACGCGACTTCGGGGGCGCAAATAGACGTTTTCCGCCTATTTGCATGAGTTGAAAAATTTCAACAATATATTCGCATGACCTATGTCGCGAAAGCTAATCATCCTGAATGAGTCACCAGTGGCAAGGTATCTGCAGCATAGAAAACATTTAATTTAACTGAGCTGTAGTGAACACACTGTGGGTGTCTACATAAAATATATGGCTGCACAGCTGCTGTCATCAATAATAAACATAAATGAATGTGAGTTTAAGTTACACAGTATGTAGATATATATGTCTATATACAATAACGTTGCTGCCGTTTTTATGCCTGATTTAGATTACGTTATTTTGAGTGTGTGATAGAGCTGCTACAATGTTAACCATAGCATAGCTCCGATCGATCTGAACTCCATTGAGAAAACAAGCATTTTAAAAGTTGTTTGCTTGTTGTCTTATGGACAGACCTGACAAATCATCAGTTCAGATTTTTTTACAATTTGGCATCATGATGTAGTTATTTCGGCATCCTTTTGATACGTTTATTGCAATTAAATCACAGCAAAATCTGTCTCACTGGAGACAGATGGACAGGCGCTCTGCAGCTGAGACGGAACACCTGTAGTTGGTGTCCATCTGAGAAATCCTAGCTAACAGGTCATTAAACTGGGCTCTGGTCAGCCTCAAGTAGCGCTGGAAGTGTCTGTCATCCAGACGCAGTTCCTGGAGAAGGCGGTGAAATTCACCGAGCTGTGTGTGCCTCCGGATGATGTTATGAACCCAAACACTACGGCGTTTAGTTTTCCGCCGTATTTGAGACTTCCACAACAGGTACAATGCAGCAATATTAGTTATTTCAGCCATGGTAACGAATAGAAATAAACGTTGTTGGCACTCCTTCTCACTCATGCCTCCCGAATCTGCCATGGACCCTCTATTCTACTTTTTCCTCTTCTCTGGACTCTCTGTCCTCTCCCCTCTCGGCAGGCTTGCCTGATGCCTCCAGGTCTGTTTGTCTGACTCAGTGCATGCTGACAGAACCACCCTACAGGCAGCTGAAAGAATATGGTGCTCTGAGGACCTCCTTGCCTATCAATGTCTTCTCTCCTCCTTCTACGCCTCTTTATTTGCAGCTTAAAGCTCTTTCTTTGAATACAAAATTCAATCGTCCTCCAAACACAAAACTCTTCTATCTTCTCTACCCTCCTTGATCTCCCCACCTCTCTCCTCCCTTCTACTGAGCAACATTGCAAAAAAGAAAGATGACATCTGCCCCTTATTTCCCCACCCACCTGCTGACACCACCTGTCCTATATCCACCTCTTCATCTCCTATTCTAACTTCCCTGGCTCCCAATGATGTACTAACCCAGGTTACCTCCCACCGCCCAACCACCTGCCCTCTTGACCCTATCCCCTCTCATCTTCTTCAGTCTATTGCTCCTGACCTTCTTCCTTTCCTCACCCACCTCATCAATACTTCTCTGACAACTGGTTGTTTTGCTAACACTCAAGCAGCTAGAGTGAACCCTCTTTTAAAGAAACCCACACTCATCCCTTCTGATGTAAAGAACAACAGACCTGTATCTCTTCTTCCATTTCTTTCTAAAACACTTGAGCGTGCTGTCTTCTCTCAACTTTCTGCATATCTCCACCAGAACAACCTTCTTGACTTCCAACAGTCTGGTATCAAGGCAGGCCACTCAACTGAGACTGCCCTCCTTGCGGTCACGGAGGAACTCCACACTGCTACAGCAGCCTCCCACTCCTCTGTTGTTATCCTGTTGGACCTTTCAGCAGCATTTGACATGGTCAACCACCAGATCCTCCTCTTCACCCTCCAAGAACCGCATTTACATGGTAACTTGGAGAGAATCTGTGTCTGAACCGAGTAGCCTCACTACTGGGGTCCCCCAGGGCTCTGTTCTGGGTCACCTCCTCTTCTCTCTTTACACCGAGTCAGTTGTCTGTTATTCACTCACATGGCTTTTCCTACCAGAGCTATACAGATGACTTTCAACTAATTCTGCCTTTTCCCAGGTCTGAAACCCAGGTGGCAGCATGGATCTCTGCATATCTGGCTGACCTCTCTCAGCGGATGTCTGCACACCACCTGAAGCTCAACCTCGACAAGACTCAGCTGCTCTTCCTTCAATTCAATTCAATTCAATTCAGTTTTATTTATATAGCGCCATATCATAACAAAGTTATCTCGGGGCACTTTTTCGAGTAGAGCAAGTCTAGACCGACTCTCAGTTCCCACCATGAGCAAGCACTATGCGACAGTGGCAAGGAAAAACTCCCTTTTAACAGGTAGAAACCTCGAGCAGAACCAGGCTCTGGGTGGGCGGTCATCTGCCTCGACCGGTTGGGTTGAAGGGGGAGGGGGGGAGCGGGAGGAAAGAGAACATACAGCAGCACAATACAGTTCCACATAGGGATGTAACGCAATAGTTGTGGTAATGATATGGATGTTAACACCAACAGAAATAATACTAAGAGCAACATTATAACAGCAATACTAATAATAAGAGCAACAGCAACAGCAGCAGCGGGTGCAGAGCAGGAGCACGGGGGCAGCAGGTGGCCGCAACCACAGATCCAGACTCCACAGCTCCGGAGGCAGAAACACCTGCAGAAAGCAACAGAAGGAGAGAGAAAGGGGAGAGAAAGCACACAACTACGTGAAGAAGTTGAATTAGTAACAAGCATTGATGGATATGAGGGCGTACAGATGGAGAGGAAGAGGAGGAGAGAGGAGCTCAGTGCATCATGGGAAGTCTCCCGGCAGTCTAGGCCTAGAGCAGCATAACTAAGGGGGGGCTCAGGGCTCACCTGAGTCAGCCCTACTATAAGCTTTATCAAAGAGGAAAGTCTTAAGCCTACTCTTAAATGTGAGGAGGTTGTCCGCCTCCCGTACACAAACTGGGATCTGGTTCCACAGGAGAGGAGCCTGATAGCTGAAGGCTCTGGCTCCCATTCTAATTTTAGAGACTCTAGGAACCACAAGGAACCCTGCATTCTGGGAGCGCAGTGCTCTAGTGGGGTAATAGGGTACTATGAGCTCTTTAAGATATGATGGTGCCTGACCATTTAGGGCTTTGAAGGTAAGGAGAAGGATTTTAAATTCTATTCTGGATTTTACAGGGAGCCAGTGAAGAGAAGCTAATATTGGAGAAATATTATCTTATTTCCTGGTTCTTGTCAGTAAACGTGCCGCAGCATTCTGAATCAGCTGGAGAGTCTTAAGGGACTTATTGGGGCAGCCTGATAGAGAGTTGCAATAATCCAGCCTAGATGTAACAAATGCATGGACTAGTTTTTCTGCATCTGCATAACAATGAAAATGTATGGAGTGCTTCCTAATAATATTGCCCAAAGGAAGCATATACAAGGTAAACAGAATTGGTCCAAGCACAGAACCTTGTGGAACTCCGTGACTAACTTTGGTGTGCATGGAGGATTCATCAT
>VMKM01003547.1:0-34099 GCA_008360985.2 Macquaria ambigua | reverse complement strand
GACAATCCAACGCACACATCTTCTTTTATAGCCATTTTCACCCCTCCTTCTGTGGGCTCAAAGTTGTATAACCACCTGCTGACCTTGGCCTAATTTTTGTGATGTTTTCAATCTTGTTCTGAGCCAGACACCACGGTTTCCTCCCTTTTTTTGTATCAACTGAGGAACTGCTTGTTTTCACTCAAGGACTCTTTCCCACTGTCCTCAGAATAATACTCCTTTGTCTGATACTCTTACCTCCCACTGCCAGCTGCTGCACTTATTTAAGAATACAAGACTTCTATGATTATGCCCACATCCAACAACACATGACTACATCATGATTATGACTGAACCTGACTTTACCTGACAACCTAACCATTATCAATATGATTAACTTTGACTGACTTATACATAATACTGTAATACTGATTATGACCTCTCTGACCTTACCCTGCAATGATTCAATACTGATTCACCATTATACTCAATATTATACCACATTTGCTGAATATAATTTCCCACACTATTCAGTGGAATAGGAATTGCTCACCTGGCACATACGCCACAAAAAGTTTCTAGCTTCCGGGTGTACTTACGGGTTATGTGGCTCACTGAATATGTGCAGAAGTGTTTCTCCTGCTGGCTCCGCCCACGAGTTCCTGCTGCTTGGCCCATAGACTTTACATTGTGATGATGTCACAGATTTCTATATCGCTTTTCTCAGCTCGAGGAAAGTTTTACAAATATAAAACCTTCATGGATCAAAGATTAATAATAGAAACGTCTCTCTTACAATAGTGGCCTATGGGGAAAATGCTTTTTGGGCTGCAGGGGAATTTTCTACTGCAATACCACGAGTGGCCACTGGAAGAAATTAAAAGCATGGTTGAGTGGTGCCGCTGTATTCAGTTCTTATAATACATCCATGGGCGGTGCTCACAAGCACTGGGTGCTGCTGGCCCTGGCAGGCCTCCTGGAAGTTGGCCAATCAGAAGAAAGTGGGCTTTTAGGGAGGGGGGCCTTAAAGAGACAGGAGCTAAAACGGCTTGTTTCAGACAGAGGATGACCTGAGGGGCTGCATAAAGGGCCAGTATAAGATAAATATGAACTGTGAATCCAAAGGTCCAACTTCAGTTTTAATAGTTAGATTCCACTCTGAGGATTATGAAGTGCAAGTTTCATGTCTGATCTCTCATGCACTACGCTGCCTGTATAGACTAATTCGTTTTATTATGAAAGGCTAATTTCTCTCATCTGAATTTAGAGTTTTCGCCAGCAGCTGCAACTGAAAGTGTGTATTTGGTTATGGAGAAGTTGAAAGGAGACGATATCCACCAACTTATTTAAAATGTGTTAAAAGATTAAAAGTGTTTTTGTACCTGAAAAGGGAGAGAATCAATATGAGCTCTCTCTGGCATCTTTATTGAGAATGAAGCAATTGTGGCTAGCGCTCCCTCCTCTGGATGTCTGCAGAAACAGCTAATCAATCACAGATGACATCTTATGGCATCAACTAGGTAGATTTAGATGCTTCACTCTATTTTAATCACAGGCTGTGTTTTTATTATTGACTATTACTGACTTAACCAAATGTCATTTTCTCTTCTGTTGGGGATTATTTTCAGCCACAGGTGTAGATTTGGATATGGACAATAGGAATATGTCTTACAATTTCGAATGATCTTGTAATTTTAACTCCATATAAGGTTAACCAGTCTATGCATAGTTGCCAGGTTTGTGTGTTTCTTGTTAAAAAAATTATTTTAATGAAGAGTGAAAGAGTGAGATATGGGGGATGCCTGACCTGATGATCTGCCAACCTTCAGGCTGTACCACACGTTGTCAGCTAGCTGCAGCGCTGGCAGTAACGTATGTAAGATTAATAAAAACAAATTTGTAGTAGAATTATAAATAATGTATTTGCTGAATATAACTAACATCAGTCAGTTGATATTAAATCTAAATTTTAGGAGTAAGGTGAGCTAATCTGTGTTGTTACTGTAACTTTAAATGGCCCCCAGAAAGTGGAAGATGGAGGACATCAGGTCGTTTTTAAAGAAGAACCAAAGTGTCAGAAACAGCGTCGCTAACAAGAATGTTTTGTATGTAAAGCTGAGCAAACAAGTATCATTTTGACAATGGTAACTTGTGTAGCTTGTAATTATGACATTGGCATTTATATGCAAAATTAGGCACAGCATGTCCACTTGATTAGCTTGTTTGTAAATGTCAAGCATTATTTTATCAGGAAAATGCTGGAAGCAGCAGCTTAACCACACAGAGACACACAGGCAGGTGGAGCTGCAGGCTCTCAGGTGAGCTTTGATGTCATAGTGAAACTTGCAGGTACAGTTGATTAAAACAGAGTAGCATAAAGTATATATGTCCATTTTAAATATTAATTTTAGTCTGAGATTTACATTAACACAACAAAATGTGAAATAACACTTTAAATATAAAAAAACCCTCATATAATACGTTAAGTCCTGTTTTAGGCAAATTATATAAGCAAAGATATTGCAATAAAGAAATAATTTCACAGAATCAAGCTCACACACACACACAAATGTGCATATTGGTTATCTGACAACATGTTTTCCTATGTTAAAACCAAACGTTGCTATGGATTAATACACATTCTGCGTTTTGGTGAGTATTTACGGCAGCAAGACGGTCTATGTGGGACTGACTCAAAATAAACGACAGTGCCCATGTTCATTGTAGTGAAGGAGCATGTCAGCCAGTGCAACAGTGTGTCTCACTGATGTGCTTTTAATAGTTTTTAGACAACAATGGAGCTCTATGGCACAGAGGAATACGATGTATCAGGCTTTGATACACAGACAATACTTGAAAGTAGGATGAATTTATTGTTGGTTTTAGTGTTTTCATGGTATTTGTTGACAATAAGAAAAATATAGAATATCTCCAACCTTATCCTTTAAGCTACAACAGGTCTTGCTTAAACCTTAATGGCCAGGCTCAACACAATAATAATACATATATAATGCCAATGAAAGGTATTATTTAATATCATTGTTGAAAAGTTTAGAAATACTGTATAAATTTGGTGCTATTCAGGGTTATATGATTCATTACCTCATTGAAGTACAAAACTGGGAAATAGACCATAATTCATTGGAACGCCCCCAAACTGGACCTAGCCAGCTGAGCTGGGATTGACTTTGTGTTAATACATAATTTCTGATTCACAGAGCTGACTACAAGCTCTTGACTGGCATAATTAAAATGCCTCTTATGTGTCAGGAACAAACTACAATATAATTCTTATGAGAACATGGAAGTAGTGACAAAGAATGGCTTCAGGCTGTGCTTTAGGAACAATCAACAGCGACTGCATCTACGTCTTTGTATATCAATGCATCCCACAGGGACGTGGCGTGTTTCTTTTCTTAGCACCACTGCTTGTGCCACAGAATTCGGCTAATTTTAATACAGAGAATTCCTAGTTCCTCTACACAGCACCTTCACATCGTCTCACAGCCTCACCCACAAAGTATGGCGCTATCAACCTATCACCTCTAATGGGAACAAAAGGTCAGTCCTTAATTATTCATTCGGGATGTCAAACAATGCTTGCCGGCTGTTATTTAGGGTGGGGGAGACCCATTGAATAATTCAGGGGCAGGATTCTCTTTCTCTCGAATAGCAGCACGGTGGTTCAGATGTTTGTGAGAGTCTTATCTCCATGCAGGAGCCCTCTGTCATTCCTGAGATGACCTTGGCTGCCACTGCAGCAGCAACATGGGTGGCACAGAAGGTGGCAGGGACTCGTGTTCTTCCCCTATCTGCAGGCCTCCTCCACACTGCTAGAGTGAGTAGGAAGGACTACAGGGAGCTGGCTGCTCCTGTCCCAGTGTCTGTCGTCTGTTTACAGTACACCATGTGCCACGCTGTGCCGGGCTGGTGCCAACGTATAAAAAAAGCAGATTACTCTTTTACAATGAGTTATTCTGCTTTCACCCGAGGTATGTTTCTGTTTTGGTACACTTGCCATGTCAATTGCTCTTAAGCGGCTTTCTTAAGATGTAAGGGGTGTTTATTGCAGCTGAAGAGGCAAAAGCAGATATTAATGCTATTAAAGTGCATTAAACTGAAGAATGCTATAATGTGAGTCACTTCCATGGAAGGATTAGAGGGAGGCGGCATGAGGAGGATTCTGAGTAAGGAGAGAAAGTGAAAATGTTCATCTTGTTATGTGAGAGGCAGGAGGGAAAGAGAGGGACAGATGAGACACAGAGAGTGAGAGTGTGTGTGTGTGTGTGAGAGAGAGAGAGAGAGAGAGAGAACAAGAGAGAGAGACACCACCATCTGCCAACTCTGACCAATAACAGAGGTATACACATACACAGATACAGTACATGTATATGAAGCAACGGATGGCAAGCAGCCCAGAGGTAATCAAATGAGAAGCATTTGTCATTCTAAATGAAATAAACAGAATGACACTATCTTCCTTTGGCGATCTTACCGCTGTCTATACTGTAGCACTCGATGTAGGCAGAGGAGATAATTTGGACTGTAACCGCTCTGCAATTAGAAATAAATACAATGATCAATAGTTATGGATAGAGGTACATAAGTCTTCAGCTGCATTAAAGGATACTTCAGCTGAATCTGATGAGGTTTTATACAACTGTCACTGGGACATCATCAAAATTAAAGACATCTTTTTGAAGACAGTTATAAGTGATTAGGTCCTTGGCTAAATTGTGAGTTGTTATTAAGGGACAGGTGAGGAATAAATCAGGAACAACCTGATAATTAATTGATAATAAGTAGTTCCTGAATAATAAATGAAGCATTAGATCACTTTACTTAGGGTGCACAAAAGGTAACTAATGATTAAATAATTAGCAATGAATGAGTTGTTACTGGTTTTGTGTCGCTCAGTGGCTGATTCATAGTTAATCAGGAACTACTCATGAAGAAAGTGGTCAGTATGTCGATTCACAGATATTTATGAACAAATCATTACCTAATACTAATATAGTATCTCCCAGTTCTCTAGTAACTCATCGTTATCTACTATTTAGTCCTCGATTCAGAGTTATTTAGGAACTACGTATTAACGATTCATTAATTATCAGGTCGTCCCTGATTCTGTCCTCACTCATTCCTCAGTAACTACTCACAGTTTTGTGTACCGTATTGTTAAGTGTTACCAAACCACAAGAGAGACAAGAGAGATCTAATTACACCCATGCCTGGCTTGACAATAAGCAGGCATTGTTATCCCTACCAGTAAATCATGGTTTTGTTTAAATGTGGGAGCTGGCAGTCTGTCTGTGTGCCTGACTTACAGTTTAGTTGTTGTTGTTGTAGCATCTTGGTCAAGTGAATCGAGTGAAAATATTCTGGCTATAAATCATGATCGTTGAGTGAGGGTGAAGTCTGAAGTGCACAAGTTTAAAATTAAAAGTTGACTCTTTCCTGTCACCTGGACTTCAGTTCAGGATCCAGGCTGATGAATTGGGGAATAAAAAACCAGAATGTTATTTGGGGACACTGATGCACAGGGGTTGGCTTGTGATGCCAGTATTTCTTTGAGAGATACTCCCCTTATTGCCACTGCACTATGTGCAGAGCAATGACAACGCTCATTTATCTTTGAGCTGAAAAAAACTGGTTGAGGGGAATCAGGTTTCATCTGGGGTGGCTCTGTATAAGTGAGGTGGATGTGGATTGGCCCCAAAGAAACTGAGGGGTGAGGAGCAGCCTTTTCTCTCAGGCAGACAAGGTGACTGGTTCAGAGGCTAATGCAGGGCCAGGCGCTCTTTAAGTTCGAATGCAGCATGGTGCCTGGAAAACCCAGAACCAAGGACACGAACAGGCTCGCTACCAGCCTCTCGCTCCACTGCGGGGCTCTTAAAACGTTAACTCTTCTGGAACCGCACATGCCCAGGTGCCAGGGTGTTGATCAATTAGGCCAGAGTGTTGCTGCCCAAGTTAATTACACTAATTTATTTTGCCAAAGCTTGTCAGTAAAAACTTGGCAACACATTCAGGTCTTTCTGGATGCAGCAGCTAGGTCTTAATTTGCACTGTAGGTGGGCCCAAATGGGTTGATCGTTCCCTCATAGAGCAATCAGGCAAAAACACCAATTAGAGAATTAATGCCAGTTTAAAGTAAAATTGAAATAACAGCTGAGCTTTGGAAATTGTATATAAAAATATATATAAATAAAATGGGTTGTCAATTTCATCAAACCCCTGCAGCATTCTGTTGCCGGACACAATGTCTCCCCAAAAACTCCCCAATCAGCACTTACTTCACACTGCTCTTTGTAAATGTGGTAATCATCATGCAACAATGGCAATAATTAAAATGTAAGTGGATATTCAGATTTTGTTGAACTGTCTTGAACAAAATGTTTTCACTTAAAAAACAAATATCAAATATCAGTTGTACATACTTTATAAGGACTGATCATATCTGACAACATGAATTAAAAGTAGTTTTTTCTATATAAAACCATATATGTTGTATGACTACACTGTATACTATATGTTTTTTAAAGTACATTCCAAGTGTAGTTTAGTGCACAAGGGTTTAATTGCAGATCATGTACATCTGGTGTCATGACACCTCAACAGGATCGCAGACCATGAGGCGGCTGTGAAATATATATTTCTGGTCTCTTAAAACCCGTTCAAGCTTAGCTGTCAGATAATCTCAGTCCTTATATCAAAAAACATACACTGCAACCTTTTGACAAATTACTGAGTCAAACTAATACATCAAACCAATAAATCACTTGGTGAGCAAAGCCAGGGATTTGAACAAAGGCTGACATACAGCGATTACAGGTTGGACTGTAAATAACACCAACACACAGCAGTGTGTTTTACACAAATCTGTTCACACAGTGCCATGTTGCTTGAAGTAATTATTAAAAATGGGCATAATATATGCATATTTTACAATATATTCACTAACTCACTAACTAATATATTTAATCATGATTCATTATTTGAGGTAAATCATAAAGTACAATCAATCTCGGATGGATTTGATCACTTTAGGTATGGTGTAATTTACCTTTAAACTGTTAATCATTCAATCCCTGAGTTTCCTCTTTGATTGAGTCAATACAAACACATCTACCTTGATTGTTATTTAATGTTTATTGTTAAGTGATCAATTCGTGCACCACCATAATTACATCTCCCCTCATGAAAGAAAATGAATCTCATTTTTTTTTGTTATCTGCTTCTCCATATGATTAAACAAGAACCAGAGGCAGTGGGTCGCTCATTCAATTAGTGTTTCATTTACCACATTTAATTACCCACAATCTCTGCCCTCTTTGACCCTGCAGGAAGCCTCATATGACTAATGAGTGCACTTACCTGATTTCCTTGCCTGGGAAATCGCATTAGTGTCTATTTCCCATCATTTGCTCACAGAAAGGCAGTATATATGGTGACTGAAGATTAAAGGAGTTTTGAGTATGTATTTACCAGGGCAGAGGTTTCAAGGCTGTATTGAAAGCACCTGTGACGCTTCCAGCTGGTCACCTCAGTCCAGCCAGACACTTTGATCTTCTGAAAGCCCATGTTGCCACAAGTACTCACAATTCTTACTGTGTACATGTTGAACATTAAGTGCACATTTGTACAGGCTGAAAAAGTGCTCCGAACTAGTTAGTTTTCATTTTGTACTGTACAGCACTATAGATTGCTCATGTACAATGTTTTTAAAACAGGTCTGCAACTTTTTTACTTTTTACTTATTCACCTCACATTTTGGACGTGGTGTGTTTTAGAGTTGAGGCTTGAATACTCCTTTAATAAGCCCTTAAATAGGCCTTGAAACAGGCTGTCTCCAGCTGCTGGACTGAAGGAAAAAATTCTCTGTATTTTACCGCCATCCTTTCTTAATTCTGCTTAGCTGGCAAATGGCAGATAAATAAATTGCAAGTTTCTCAGTTTTGCTTCATTGAGCTTTTGTCACACTCACAGCTGGTGTGTGCAAGAGAAATACAAGAAAAAGAAAAAAAGAAGCCTTTTCTGATTACAGCTTTGTACTGTGTTAACTTGTTGCTGCTGCATAAGATTTTAGAAAGTATGACCTGCAGGAAAATGCACACCGGATGCATGCAGGAAAACTATTATGAATATGCATAATATGTACCCCCCCCCCCCAACCACATACACCATGTGAGACCTGCATGATGGTGACCTGGCATGCTTTCCTCAGGATACACCAGCAGGTGATGACAGTACCAACACACTCAGAAATGCTCAAATACAACATACAGTATCATGGACATACAATATCATATCACACAGGGCGCTGCTGTGCTTTACATCACACCTGTCAGATGTTAAATTATAATAAATTTACAGGGTCTTCTTCTGACATTCAGCTGTATGTGCTACACACCTCCAGAGTATCTGTAATATTTCCTCTGAGCCAAATGCATTTTGTATAAGAGATGAGTCACGAGAATCTCAAGGTTAGAAGACAGAAGAACTCACCTGCTGAATACTTGAAGTACTTCAACAAAAAAAATCTTTTTTCATTAAAGAGCTTTAATGAAAGGAGAAACTTAGAGTTCATTACACTGTAGCTGCATGTGATTGTCTGTTGGCTGACTTCATGAAGAGTTATAGCAATGTGAGTTTAAAAGGTGTTATTGATTTTTATGAAGTGGTTTAAGAGAGGTCTCTAACTCAAACAAAACTGCATGTTTTGCTCTCTTTTATATTTGGCATGCAAATAATTACCACTAATTGGGGTCATGTAGAAGTAACTTCAGCACATTTTAAACTTCATGGTCTTGGCATTCAAATCTTAAAACATCCACAACACTTATACAACACTGCTTGAAATAAGTGAATCTGCCCACAGTTGTAGGCAACTGCAGAATCAGTAAACTGTAGGCAGAATTTGTTTCAGTATTTGAGGCCAATTTCTTTCTTTCTTTCTTTTTTAATTACGTAAAAAAGCATGCTCTGTGCTCACATTTCTGCATGGGCGTCGAAGTGGAGTGCTCCCAGGTTGAAGAACTGTGGCTATCAGACTGGGAAAAACTGAATTAAAATTTGATATGAGCCATTAGCTTTCAGCCATGTTGTTTCTTAGAGAACTTAGCCAGTGGAATTAATTTCTTGCGTCTTGTTATGATATACACCTGCTGTTTAGCACATTAAGCAGTGGAATATTATTCCCTCAACATACGTGCTTTGCATTCAATTTTAATGAAGTGTGGCTATTAATATTTAAGATTAAGGATTCCAGCATTAGTGTCCGACTGTAAGCTCAGTGTTGATGTCTTCAAAATAAGCGCGATAAGTAAACTCTTGTCTGTGCTGTTTAATACGAATAATGATCCATTTATGTAGCCATTAAAAATTCACATTAGCAGTCAGTTACTGTTAATCAGCTCCTAATCAGACATGAGTCTATTATGCTTTGGCAATTTTAGCCTGGTATTAAAGCAGGTATTACAGAGGGTACAGCAGGGCCACATGGTGGGCCAAGAAAATATCTCAACATTACCATTTTACTTTTACCGTAACATAGTTAATGATTTCTAGGGAACAGGTTCCCACCCAAGTGCTTTGAGTGCCTAAACATAAACATACAAAGTTTAATCATGCTTAGTTGAGTGGATATGGGAGGAAAACACATGAAATACATTGTCAGGGAACTATTTCCAAATACGTTCAGTATCAGCATTTTGAAACTTCCCAGATATTATGTTGATACGTTATGTTGATAAAAAACATAATCCAGGCGGAGAACAGAATCAGTCATTTCAGCAAGTGTCCTAAAACTACATATGTTTACGTTCAGGTGACAAAGCCCTATAGTGGCTGTAGTAATTAGGACAGGAGCAAAAGAGAAAGTAAGGTGACTGCATTATCGCTATTATAACTAAGAAAACTTCAGACTTTAACACAGGAGATCACTGTTTGTTTCCTATAGTCAACAATGGTTTCTTTACAGTAAATCATGACCACAATCATCCCCAAACCTTAACTAAGTGTTTATTATTGTAACCATGGCGATGAAGCTCCCCTAACCTTAACAACATAGTCATTTAAACCCAAACTATGATGTTTCTCCAACCTTAACTAAGAACTTATTTTAAGCCAAACTGTAATCTTTCTCTAAACCTAACCACCATGTTGATGCGCCTAAACCTAACCAAACCTTAACCATAGCATTGTCACATAGTAAAACTGATTTATTTTTCAATAGTGATTTGTAATGTTTTTGGAATAGCACAGACAAATGACATCGTCATGCCGATAGGGGCGTCAGATCAGAAAACGCTCTGTGCCACGTATTTTACCGTTTAATTGGGAGGACTTGTTGTCCAGGCAGCATTACGTTTCCTGCCAAAAGCATTTGCTGTTGCAAATATGTAGTAATAAACGTAATCTCTAGTAGACAGTGTTGTTATATAGAGAGTGAAGGCTCACTTTAAGCACAGCCTGCCTCATCATTCATTCAGGTATACTGTACAGTAGACACTTGGGAGCTGCCCACCCACTGCCACTGTTGGCTTGTGAACAGTTACTAAGGGTTCGGAGAACATTACTCATTCCCTTTCCCTGGCCAAACTTTCCCAGCTGCTCCAGGAAATCAAACCAGCACCTTCTTGATCACAAACCTGCTTTTGTTACCTGCCTGCTTGTTTCATATGCTCTCTGATCCTGCCCATGGTTGAACTTCATAAAAACAGGCTGTGGGCTTAGTACTGGTGTGCTGGTGACACGTGTCCACTTACAACACGTCAGCAGAAGCTCCGCTGTAGACTTCAAGTTCATGCTCAATACTTTATTGGCATGTCAGCCAAGTTGACAGGAATTTATTTTAGTAGTAGATAAAACAGAATCAGGAAAGGGAATATGTTTTAAGTCTAGTGGGTCCTTTTAAAGAGTTTTGAAACAGCATGCTTCATGGTCGGAGGAGTGCATTGAGTTTGAAGCACAGCAGACAGTCATCACAACAGAATGTTGGTTGGCGAATATTGAATACCCTAAATGGGAAGCTGCAGAAGCTTTGAAGTGGTTGTTTAAACTTTCTTTCTTTTTACTTTTGGTTTGGCTTACTAAGAAATATATATATATATATATATATATATTTTTTTTTTTATTTCATTATTTCATACTACAAAACTGGGAATTCAGTAACCCTGAGTTAATACTGCAAACATCCTGGCAGATGTTCAACCACTGAGACAGAAATTATACTGTTACAGCCGAGGTCATGGCCACTTTATACCAGATACTTTCTCTTGTCTGCTGTCTGGTCTCCAGAAATTTTGTGAAATGAAAAATGGATTTTCAAATGCAAGTGAAAAAAAAAAAGAAATTCCAAAACAAAAGGATGGCATAGATGAGAAAGGAATGGAGCAGTGCAGGTAATTATTTTTCTCATTAAACATTTTGTTTAATCAAACTGTAATCACCGATGTAATGCCAAAACGTTATCAAAGTTTAGTTGCTTAAACAGACTTGACTAACCCTTCCACTTGACAAGCCAAGAAAAAATGGTCCATTCAATTTGTGCTTTCACTAAATAAATTAGCTAATGTAGCTAAACAGAACATGCACATGTTGCTCCAGCAACACCTGCATCCATAATTCATGATTTGATCTGGCGAGTTTTCATTTGTTGTTATGAAACAACCTCACATCCGAGAAACACAGGATGCAATTGAGAAAAGAAAGGCACTATACCTTTAAATACTGGGATCATACCACTACTGTATATGTTTATAACTGCAGTCTCTCACAAAGAGCCGTGGTTTCCTGTGAAGTCTCACTTTGTAATCACATCCCCCACTTCAATGTCTGTTTTTTTTTCTGCACTTGCACAGAAAACACTCCCCTCTTGTTTATTCAAAACCAATTCTGACTTTAATCTTTGGCTCATCTTTTTTTAACAATTCTGTCATACATGAATACTATGACAACAGAGCAATCATGTCTCCATGTAACAGTGACTGTATCTGTGGAGAGGTGCAAAAAAAAAAGAGAACTACAAGGCTACAAAAACACTTCCCTCACTCGAAAGCACTGTTGCCACTGAACATAATCCAGGCAGCAATTTTGTTTTCCTTCCTATTTGAAGAATTAGTAGTATATAGAACGTAATTTCTAGTAGACAGAGTTGGTGGACATTAGTTCAGTCCAATAATCAAAGGTGTACCAGCCAGCTTGTTGGTTGCCAGTCAAAAATGAGCAGCAGCAAACTGGACAAGCTAACAGATATACAGTATTTCCATCCACAAAGGTTCACAACATACTGCTTATTTTTAGAGGTCACTATTCTCTATTCAAGTGCTTTGACTAGAGTCAAACTTCTAAGTGCACAAAAAATGTCTTTTGCTGTCGTTGATGGTTAACACTTTCTGTCCTGCTGTACAGCGGCTTCAGAGGTTTCTGTTAAGAGTTATTATTTTGCTACTCAGTTTAGTCCGGCAAGCCACCAGCAGGCAGGGAGAGCTCAGATTACAGGACTGGTAGATTCACCTAATATCCAGGCATCAGTATCAATACCAGTAGGCAAATAATATTATTTTATGTCAAAGAACCAAAGTACCACTGAAAGGGGTTTAATTGACATCACATTATCTTTATCTATATATGATCTTGGAGCTGCAGAAGGCAATGTGTCACACTTCAGTTCAGTGCATCAACACTCAACATGTAAATGCAACCTGACAACAATTTCCCTCGGGATAAATAAAGTTCTTATCTTATCTTACATCACTAAACCATATGCAGGACTCAACCGGTCCGTTGTGCTGTATATATCAAAAGATAACCAAGGTACATTAGAGTGAGTCAAAAGATGCAACACTTGCGAGTCTAGCTTTTTCTCAGAATGGCATTCGGCATCTGTCCCAGACTTCCTTTGGGCAAATTACACAAATGGGCAGCCTTCTCTCTGTTAGAGCAAAACTGCACCATGTAGCCCTGAGGTTAGGATCATACTACTGTTACAGTGATTTTAAGTCATCCTGAAGTGTGAGCCACAGGTCAATATTGTTAAATCTTTAAAAGATGAAAGCCATTTCAAGGTTTTTTTTTTGGAGTGACTTGTGTCCTAGTTGCATTGCATCTATATTAAATGTGATGTGTTTATCTTTATCTATGGTTATCTATGGAAAATTTCTTCTGTGTTAACATCAGAGAACATGCTTCAAATCATTTCAAACTATAATGTTGATTGTATCAATGATTGATTGCTGGTACATTGAAAAAATACTATATTTCTGTCATCACAATTAAAGAGCAAAGATGAGGTGGAAAGTTATAATAACGTATAATAGTGTACGTTAATCCTGTGATTTACAGTAAAATATGGGACCTATTTGCAGAAGTATAATCAGCCTGATTTATCTGCTGCTCTTTCCACTGAGCATATTAATGTTAATTAATCAAACCTAAGGTAATCCCAGCTGGCTTTGAGTTATTAATGTCAACTGAGTTCCTCTTTTATAGTCTGTAGAGTAGCTGGGAAATAATTGTCCTTCTAAAAAGTAGAAGTTAACAGGCACACCTTGAGGATTTTAATTTGGCTGCACTCCTTTTTGGTTTGAGGATGACCTTGAGCCATATTATGCTTGGTGTACAAGCAAACGTGATTAAGTATTTCTGGATTCAATCAATTTTTTTTTTATAAAAGGTTTAAATATCCCCTTTCCACTTCCATTTTAAGGCTTTTGGTAATTTGCTACCAAAGTCGGTGACTGTGTCTTGTAGTTTTGTAAGCCTTACTTTTTTGCTGAGTCATGATTTCAAAGTGAATGAATGAATCGTGTCTTAAGTCAGAGGTGCAGCCGAGATCTAACACGGCAGGGATTGTCTGTGATGTTACAGCTGGCGTTGCACTGTTGGTACCTCAGTTGATTTTAATTGGACCTGTAGCTTCTAGTCTATAGTCAGTAAGTGTTGCTACAGCGAGGGGAGGTCAGACGTCAGCAGGGTTTACCAGTGCCCATGCCTGAGGCTTTAAGCCCCCCTCAAACAGACTTTCTGAATTAAAGACGGTTAAATGGAATAGGCTGATGATGGCTTTCTCAGATACATTTTTAACCTGTTTAGTTGTTTTAGCCGTGCTAGCTTCATGGCTCTATGGCAGTGACGGCTTGTCTGTTGCTCTGTTGAGGTTGACATTTTTGACTTGATACTAGTGAAATGTTGTGAACTATTGGATGGATTGCCATGAAATCTTGTACAGATATCCATGGTGACCAGAGGGTGAAACCTAATTACTTTTGTAATCCTCTGACTTTTTCACTAGGGCCACTGGTAGGTCAAAGTTTTCACTTATCCTGTGAAATATCTCAACATCTACTAGATGGATTGGGACACATCTCTGCACACACATTCATGTTCCCCACAGGATGAATCACTTTGGTGATCCCCTAACTTTCCATGTAGCGCCATGATCAGGTCAAATTTTAATTTGGTCACAACAATTTGTGAGAAAATACTTGCAAAACTGATGACATACCCATCAGCCTCAGTTGTACTTGTATAGTGCTAATTAGCAAATGTTAGCATGTTAACTCGCTAAACTAAGATGGTGAACATGCTATACAATACACCTGCTAGCATCAGCATGTTAGCATCGCCATTGTGAGCATATTATCATACTGATGTTAGCATTTAGTTCAAAGCACTGCTGTGCCTATACAGCTTCAAAGAGCTGCTGGCGTGGCTGTAGACTCTTAGTCTTTTCCATGAAGGTGTCTAAAGAATGAATCACTGTTACACTCTCAACACAGTGGGAGCAGCTGTAATTTGGTGTAGGTAATTGTTGGTGACATTACAAGACAGACAGACAGACAATGCAGGATTGACACTCTCATTGTAGAGCAAAGCATCAACAGGGCTGTGTGACAGCAAAAATTACACGAGATTGAATATAAACACAGTGCAAGCTAATGAATTGTTTCAGTGCTGCAGACTTGGTATATAGCAGTGATTTTTGAAAGCAGGGCAGTAGTCAGGGTCACAATTACCAGCAGGTTCAAGTGAACACAACTTGAGAAAGCTGCTCAGTATAGCACGAAACAAAGAGGTTGGTGTGGTGTGCTCAAGTCACAGATATGTAAAGTACCTGCAATTGTTCCTTTCAGCTTGTGGAAGCTGAAATCGCTTTGCGACTTGCTGTAACCTTGCTGATGACAAGCTTGACTGACCTTGAAGCACACTGAATGAAAGGCAACTGGGAGCAAAAGGCCAGAGACAGCAGGGGTTGTCGCTGCTGTCCAGTGCGAGGCTTAGCTCTTGCTAATTTTAGCTATTACCAAACTGCTCGCTGTGTAATAACCCAGCTCCAGCACCATCAAAGCAAACAACACCAGTCGCTGCTACCACTTTGTAGTTCTCAAGCCCACTTAATGAGGCCTGCCAGGACAATTCAGTGATAGGAAAAATTTGTTTGTTTTATGTCTCAAGTAGAGTCTGTCAGTATGGGCTCCTTGGAGCGAGGAAGTACATCCAAACCCCAGGTACAAGATAAATAAAAGGCAAGACAGTGAAATAGAAAAATTGATTGATTTTCCCTAAGCGTTTTTTTCAGCAATCTTTTAACTCCCACTGGCAACCAAACATCAATTAAGAAACAGTTACATTGTGTATATTTGACATCTTGTAGGTTAGCCTTTTGTTAACTGCTTCTTTGGTTGTTTTATAGTAACATATTAAGTCTTTAGTCTTTAACTTTATGGCAACTGACACACAGTGAGATTGTGTCAGACATCATCCAACAACCAAATGGTCACAGGTTTGATTCCAGCACCAGCTAATTTATGTCCATCAACAGTCATGTGTTCTTGCAAAATGCCCTATAACAAAATGCTGACTGCCTGCTCTTACTCTATGTTATGAGTGCGAGGTGAAATGTAAAAATTCCCACTCATGAAAGCAAATATTTTGGCTCCAAAAATCCAGTACATTTTCATAGTTTAGCATATAGAATATGAAAAGAATTGACTGAGCAAAAATGAGGGCAAACTTGCTTAGTTGCAGGCACAAACAGACTGAGACTAAGAACATTTTATAGTTGTTATGTGTTTGAGTGAAGCATATTTGAATAACCCAAAAATCATAATGTGCTCTGCAGCCTTTCCACAGTCACCATTTCAATCCTTTTAGAGGCAATGAGCAACGTTTTACCAGTCAGAGACCTATCTGACAAATTAATCACAGAAAATACTTTCTTCCTTTTCAAAATCTACCAGAGAGGTGGAACTCAGAGTCATGAGAATGTGTTACTGGCAATAAAATTGGCTACAGTCTAGTGATTTTTTTAAACATGCTGAGTTCCCCTTCCCTGAATCCCATGCCTCTTGGGCTTCTTCTGTTCATCTGAATCAAATTGTGATATATATATATATATATTGTGAAATATATATTATCAAATTGATTCATTTCGGACCAGATTGAATATATGCTACAAAATGTGATTCTTGTAGGATTGGATCCCACTGTTTTCATTTTTATGCCTACCTAACCGAAGAGGATAGAGGGAATTGATTATTTATTCATTTAAGTGGTTAAGGTTGGTGACAATATATTTATGCATGCACATAATTCATATTTACTGGATCCAAGTAGCTACTTAGGCCTGACTGAATGATGAGTAAGCATCTTATTAAATCTCTGCAGTGAACAACACTTCTGTCTGTTTCAATCTAAAGCTGTAATTCATCGTTTTTGCAGTTACATAACATTTTATACTAGTCATCAATAAGGATGTTGTGGCAGTCTTCACTGATAATGGCCAGGTATTTTATTTAAAGAGATGTTGAGCGCAACTGTCAGTAGGACTTGGAGAGTTTAGAAAAAATATGATTAGACCATAGATTGGTACCATAACACAAAATGTAAACGTCTAACCAGTAGGCAATTGCTGAATATAACTGAGAGGGGCGAAAGCAAAGATATTCTGTATTACCAATTGCCAATATTTACGTTGGCTCGGGCGTGCAATGTAAATATAGCATCTTCAGTTCCAAATCAACCTGGAACCTTTGTTGTGTCCTTTCCCATCTCCTCTGATTGATCATCACTGTGAGCCGTAAGATAAAGCAGAAATACCATAAAAATAATCTTTTAAAGTGCATTTCCCTTCAAATGCTCAGGTGGTCCTGGGTCATGACTCTCCCCTGAGGGAAGAATCTTTCAAATCTGCTTTTAAAACATCAATGTTTGTGTGTCCTGCAGTGAACATACACTTTCAAAGGAGAGAAATGTAATACACTTGCATTTCTATCAGATTCACCGTGGTCTCCAAAATACATGCAACAGATAAAATAGAACACTGAAATATCAAATAGGGCTTCACCAAAGTTGTTCTATTTTTTAGCACAGCAGTTTCCATTTCCACTTTCAAAATTGATAGAACAAGAATTACACTCAGCCAAAAACACTCAACCAGTATTACTGTTTCTATTTTTTGTCTGTTTCTCTGCACATTTCCCATCTGAACGATACATTTTATCTGCACCCGTTGGTTAAGAAGGCAAGTGTTGAATGATGAGCAATGCAAGCTGCATAACAGGAGGGAAGGCATGCACGCCTTGTGGTAATACTACAGTGTAAATGTCATTTATACGTGTTGCGTGTTTGTACTGTGTCTCATCAAGTGATCAATATCTGTGATGCTCTGTTGGGAAATGCTACCTTGGTATTTCAGTCTGAACAGGGCGTCTAGGGAAAAAAAGGCCAGGGCCATCCCTAATCTGAACACTGTTTGGGCATTCGTATGTGCTATCTGTATCTTGGCAACACTTTTTTTAAGACCTCTATCTTGTTTTGAGACGTGTTAGGGTTTAAAACTAATATGCATATCAATAAGCAAGTAATTAAAGCAAAATTTTAGAGTTTTAATTTCAGTTGAGTATTTTAATCAATTTCCTGACAAAAGAGGAACTGCACTGAAACTGCAAAAATGTACGCAAGTAAATTCATAAACTATCTCAATTTGTACCTCGTCTGAGTAGCCATGTTTTCCTCAGCTTTAAAGATAAAAGAAATGCTTTGAGAAGGGATTGACAGACGTTGTTTGAAAAGATTATTTTCAAACAAAGGTGTAGAAAAACATCTGTATACTTTTCATAATTTTTTGTATAAAAGTGATGGATGTGGCACCATACTTTGATCGTGTCACTTTTATAAGGCGATCCAGTGTTCACACCTGGAGACTCAATGACAGACAAACTGCAGAAGTAGCAAAAACGACATTTGACATTGATCACAAAATCACACAAAATCTCAGTATGCAGGATTGCATCAGCGACGAATGGCTTGTAATCACATTATTCCCATGATTAAAGAAAGAAATGCTAATAATTAGATTGTTGTCTGTATGCAAATGTAGACACTGTTTCGAGTATCGATTTTGTAACACGTGTCCCGCTGGTCATGCTAATCTGCATTAATGCTGTGCCTCCACGCTCCGTATACTGTCTGAGCAAATGTGAAGAAAGGTCACCGTTGGGTTTATTTACACTAAATGTTAGAAAGCTGGATGCATAGATCCAGGGTGACATTTTAGTCCCAATGCACTGCACAGCTACAACGTGAGAGCTCCTGCACCAAGTAAATCTGTATGTACTTATATGTTGCTTTGGTTGCTTGTATGTCTTTGCACCAATGGCATAGAGACAGAATGATTCCTTTTTTCTGCATCAGGATGAATTTATTTTGGATTTAAGTTTTAATCCATAGGAATTTGGCGATTGAAGTGATGAACATGACTCACCACTCACAGCATTCGTATCTGAAAAGCAAACACTGTAACTGGTGTGATATTTGTTGTTTTTTCCCCCAGATACAACCATTGTACAAATACTACAGATCAATATCCGTTGTTGGTGAAACATGTCACATTTTTTCAATAAGCAGCCTCTCTCCGGTGCTGCTGAACCCTAAGAGACAGAAACTCACCTTTTCTTCTTCACTCAAAACAAAGTTCAAGCAGCATACAGGTGTTTTTTTTGCGTGCTTTATCCCATTTGGCTGAAAAAGCGTGCAGTGGGCTGTTCTGTGAGTTGTTGTGATGTGCTGTGTTTACATGCTGTGGGAACCTAGACTACCAAGATTTGACAGCTGGCTGATGAACAGCAGCCTTTCAAATTCACATAATCCTTGGCCACATTTACTTTTTGTTTATTTTCCTGCTTTGATTTTTCTGACAGCATATCTTGTCATTGCAATGCTGTTTGGCAGTTGACTCTCAAGTGTGGGATGTCCAGAGCAGCACATGAATGCACCATAGACAGCACCAAAACCCACTACAGAGGACCGCTTTTTTCCCCCTTTTGTTTGAAATAATTTTACTCTCTTTCCTTTTTTTTATATTTTTTTTATGAGATGGTTTCTGAAGTCTACTGTGTGTTTTATAATCTCACCTGTGTGAACTCTCCCCTGCTCCTGCCGGGGTAATAACTATGTTGTGTAACTTCTCTATCTTACCATTAGGCATGCAATTAACCCCCTCACATTTCTCACTCTTATTTTATTCTGTTACCAATGTTTTCTGTTTTGTTTTATAACTGATTGCAAAGATATATTTTGACCCTTGCTTATAGAAAATCTCTTTTTTTAAATTGAAATCTGTGTGTCAACTGAAATATTTGATTGAAGAACATATAGCAGCTTGAGGTTAACACATCACTGTGTTGCTTCAGTCTTGCAGAGGGTCAGGTAAGCCCTGGCTCCCTCAAGACTCCAGCGTGCGTGATGTGCTGTGCACACTGAGTGATATTGACAGACATTGTCAACGTACACCTTTCACATTGTGCAAAGGGCATAGAGCTTTTGTCAGCCTGTGGGTCACAATAGGAAGTGGGTCATGCTCCGGTAGCACTGAAACCACGGGCCCATAAAACCTCCCACCAGGTATTTGAATTTGGGAATTAGAGGGGGCAGTATTTCAATATTAGTTGTGAATCTGGACACAGAAACAATGAAATAACTCTCCACCAACAACTGGCATCAAACTACACCTAAGCAAAAACATGATTATATAAAAATATATCAATGACAGCTGTTGAGCCTCTGTCGAGGCACCCTATATCTATCTTGTATTAATATCTGATGCTATTCTTGTTTTAATGTGAAGCCAGTTAACCACATCACATTACACATTAACCAGATCAAACTTAACGCGAATATAATGTGTAATGAATGCATTTGTTAAAATAACACACAGTAATATTCATTATAGACAAAACATGCAGGTTAGTCTTCAGTGACCTCATGAATTATTGGTGGGAGGAATTTAAAAACCACTCTTAATGCACCTTTAAACCAGCCAACCCACAGGGGACCTCAGGGGTCTTGTCTCAGTAATGCTTATTGACTTGAGCTAAGCATGCCCTGCACAGGGCTCTTTGCAAGTTGTGTTGTAAATATTGCACTTTATTCAATTTGATTATGATCTATTGGAGCTGCCAACTCTGATCACTGCAAAGGTGCTAGCAAAGCGGGTGCAGCAATGTACAGTACATTACAGTCATTTCAGAGCAGGAGGAGACACAATATTCCCACCATTGTTTGAATCTGAGATCTACTGATTTTCGTACTCTTATGCTAAACTTTTTTGACTTTTTTTCTGTAAGGTTTGCTCACACGAGTGTTTAAGAAAACTCTCTTAAATGCGCAAGCTTGTCTTAAATCTCTTGTTTCTTTGAACACAAATGATCTTAAATCAGTTCTAGGTGCCACTTACACACAAATCTGTTCATACAAGTCGTTCTTGTATGAGGCCCATTGTTAAGAATACAGATGATTCTGTTAAAATAATAATGTTTACAATCTAATGTGCAAAACAGCATTAAAGGGAAGCTCCACCAATTTTACACAACATAGTCTGTTTACAGGTCTTGGGCAGTGCTACTACATATGTGAAAAAAGTTGTATAAAGCCTTTTGTGGCTCCAGAGGGAGCTGTGCAAAATCTGATAAATGTCCTCAAGTGATATCACCTGAGAACATAGTCACTTTAAACTGTCCATCATGAGTCCAAGTTATAGGAGCGCAATACTAAATCAGTGGAGTACTTTTTTTAATATGCTCGCTCTTAATTGGGGAATGAATAAATAAAAATGTTTGCTTTTATCAGAATTTGAAACCATAGTCTCACACTGTAGCTTGCATAAAATATCAAGTATTTAAATATCAAAGCAAACTGTAAAGGTATATGTCCAACTTGGGGAACATTTCTTTGAGATTAGCTTGTTACTTAACTTAAGCATGTAGTTATGAAATCATCCACATGTCTGATGTGCCCCAGCACCAGCTCCTCAGCTTGTAGCCTAAATTCACCATGTTGAGGGATTTAGCAGTAGGAAGTAGTTTGTAACAGAAGGTTGTATTTTTATTGTATGGCCCATGGAGCCATACAGTTTAAAATTGAAATTTCATTTTAATGTAACTAATAGATCCATAATTTATTCTCAGATCAAGCATAGGTGAACACTGGTACATGATAATGTTTACAAGTGCTGCTCTTAACACATGGCACCACACTGGACTTTCTCAGTGCACTGCCACAAAAGTGGTGTGTTTTAGTTTATGGAAAAAGCAAACATTTTGACAGAAGATAAACCACCACCCAAACCCCTGTCTGTACACAGGATGTTTGTGTAAGCTATCTATCTCAGACTTTTGTCTTCTTCTTCTTATTATTATTATTATATTGTGTTTTTTTTGTGTTATTGTAAAATGTCTAATATGCCTTAGCATTTTTACTAAATTCTCCTCAGCAACTCTTGCAGGCCACTTAAGTTAATTTTGGAACATCTTTGAGAGCAGCCTTTTTGCCTAATTCAACTCTAATAATTTCTTGCCATTAATGGAAACTCTTTTGACATAAAAGGGTTTTTGACAGAATTGTGTTACTTTCAGTTGCTGTCATGTAGATCATGCTCTACTGTATTAATGTGCTGGAGGCTGCTGTCATTTTTGTGGTTTTAAAGTATTAAATACTTGTTGCATGCATATATTGGTGACAAAAGCTATGTACAACACTAAAAGAAATACCATTTATTATGAAAAGTGGTAACCAAAATCTTGAAAGAAAATTTGCCAAGCAATTAAAAGTATTTAATTATAGTCAGAGAAAATACATACAAAAATTAAAACCACCTGCCTGTCCGACTATGGCACTAACTTTGCACTGCTTTGTTTTAGGGTCAAGCTATTGCCTTCTAGTCATGACTCCTTCATATTTAAGGAAAATGTATTACAATATATGGTGCGACTGTTTCATAAATTTTCAGGAGACCAGGCCCAGAACAGGAATCTGGGATTAGATTTAATCATAATTCTGTGTCTTTTTTTCTTTTATGTCTGTGCACAACACAAAAAGATGTGCAAATAGTACATCCTACAAAACCACTAAACAGACCAAATCTGTTACAACATCAAACAAAAAAACAAACAAAAAAACACACAAAAAATGTATCTCAGAGGACTGTGGGTTTGGCCTTTCTCATTAATTAGGTGTGGATTCCGCCCCTTACATTTTCTAATGAAGGACACAAGCATGCTTTTCATGTAATGTTACAGCAGTTCCAAAGTCCCATTGTGCTCAGACAAGAATTAGGGATGAACATGAAAGCAATTCAAAAAGGGAATTGCATTTGAGTTTTGTGATCTGTCTCTGTAGTCTCCCTCCATAGCATGATTTGTACACATTAGTCGCATGAAATAAAATAAGATAAGATAAGATAGAGCTTTATTAACCCCGAAGGAAATTCTTATGCCAGAGATTGCTCAAAGATTACAACAATATAAGAATAAAAACAATAGAGTAATCAATGTAAAGTGTATAAGGAGTAGATGCTAACACCACTGCCTAATAGAATAACAATAATAATAATTATGGTGTTCAGTGGCACAATCATTTCATTGAGAGCTGACAGCATAATTCAGTGAAGGACAGAACCAAAGAGAACAGCTCTGTAGATGCCTCGTTATTAGCAGGGTTTACGTAACGAGTATGCTTTCTCACTACCAATGGTGACGTTTACACTTTTTAATTGCTATTCTCACCGAACAGGATATAAGCACTTTGCATGGGATCTTTCCGGCTAGACATACTTTCATGTAATTAATTCAGAAATATGTCTAAAGGTAAATATGGGAGGCTACTGTAACGGTTTTGTTTTATTATTTCAAATTTTTCACTTGTTATGCTTGCTTTCCTCTCTTCAGTGGACAAGAATCACAAGGGAGCTAAGAGGCCAATGATTTCACCATCCAACTTTCCTTTGTACTGCAGTGAAATCAAAGAATATGAAAATTACATTAAAAAAATACACCAGCCAGTTTCCACGGGATTAACAAAGCAGACAAGCATCTAGTAGATCTGAAGGATGTGGTATGACCTCCCTCCTGGCAAATTGCAAAACCCTTTGACAATTAAAAAATAGTTGAGGAAAAATGAGTGAGATCAGCACAGATTCAGCACTATTGATTTGTATGAGTGCTTACCCATGCGGAGGACTTGGGCAGGAACATGGTCAGCGCTCGAGGCAGTAAATCCTGCAGCAGGTCAAGGTTTAGTGGATACTTGAATAAGCCAAAGAACCTTTCTAGAAAAGACCCAGGTTTAATGAGTTCTTATGTGCATCCACTGAGTGTGTTGAAGAAATTAGGCCAAGGTGACAACACAAAAAAAGCTTTCAGTGACATTTAAACCAGAGGCCACATCCCATTTCTAGTAGCTATATCAGTTTGACTAGAGGAACCAGTGCAGTGATGGTGGTTGGACAACTGAGTGGGCCATGGCATCAGATGAAGCGTCAAGTTGGGCCAGCCAGTGCAATTTAACCTGAGCAGATACAATGTAGATATAAGGCCAGGTGATGCTGCCAAATATCTGCTATTTGCTTGGTTGAGAGATCAAAACATCATTTAACATGAATACTGGGTTTCCATAGGAATGCTTCCCATCTTTTGGCACATTTTACTGTGTATTGATAACTGTAACTGTGGCAACATTTTGCTTTATCTCATTTTATGCCAACATTTGAATTTTTTATTTTTTATTTTTTGCTGTGTTACCACCACAAATGGAGACACACACACACACACACACACACATACACACACACACCGCCTTCACTGCATATTGAGAATCAATTTCATCAGCCAGTGTGTGCTTATATTTACATTTTAGGCATTCAGCTAATGCAGCTAATCCAACTTAAATTCCAAGATTAAAATGATTTGTTGTTGGACCTCTTTAAGGCATTGAATCAAGCCCAAAGTTTTGTGTAATTGTGTTATTCTTAAAGCACCATTGACGACAGAGTGTATCTGTCTTGTAAAATGATTGATACATTTATTTCTTGTGTGCTTCTGGAGCAGTTAGCAGGTGTCCCGGAGATACCTCTAATCAATCTACTGATTGATCAGTAGTACTGTATAGTCATTCAGCCACACAGTCATGCCAATCATTTATCATGGAGTTATTGTTCAAACCCCAAATGATGAGATAGCTTCGACTCTATACAGGTGAGCTTATGTTGTCTATATTCCTGTTGGGTTTATCCTGTGTCATCATGATTTGCTGCTTGTTTGGTAACAGCTGCATATGAAATAGGTTCATAGACAGATGTTTGATTTAAAAACTATTTTGCATATCCATACGCCATAAGGTTCCCACACAGATCAATGACTAGTTTCAAACTAAATATTTCCTCATATACTCTTCTGCCTCTGTAGTACAAATGAGAAAATGAATCCATCTGTATCTTCCTGATGCAAATTACTTACAGCACCGTGCCATAAACATGTATGTACAGAAAAAAGCGATGATGCTTTATGTTCATCACAAACCAAGACGTACGTGTTTTCCTTTAATTGAGTTTTACACACTCCACACACTCACCTTAAACTGTGTTCGTACAGCTGATTCCTTTAAATCCAACCTTCCTCTTGATTACTCGCTCCCCCTTTGACAGGCAGAGGCAGAAAATATTAGGAATACCTCCTCAATACTGAGTTGCAACAACATTGCACCATCTGTCTCTCAGTATGTCAAGGCGTAAAAGTTCCTCAGCCTGTCTCCTCCCTTCCATCTACTTCTTCCTTTCATGACTGGAGTGCATTTAAAAATAGATATAAATAGTGCATACTGTAGATTTGGGCCGGTTTCACCTGATTATTCATTTCATGGAAGAGCAGGCGACCTTCTGCACATAGATTTTAATTAGCTGTGAGTTGTTGGTGAGTTTCAGTGCACCATTACCAAGAAGAGCCCATTGAGTATAATTGTATGAGTTTTAAATGGTAATGAAAGCATTAGACAATACAGCCTAACTGTTTGCCAAATGAGCCATTTGTCTGGTGTATCAGGGTCAGGTGTGTTGCTGGCAGAGAAATTAGGAAGTAGCTTTGACCCTATGTCTAGTGGCCAATCAAACTAGAATATTATTATTTTTTTTTAATCTGATAGAAATTTAGAAATGGAAAACTGCTGCCAAAAAGCTTTTGGACAACACAGAGACCACAAAAAAACCCCATGCTGTCAAGAGAGATAGAAGCAGCTTGATTTATGTTCCCCCTGTGAAAAGATTAGCAGCACATCCTCAACATTGCAAGCACAAATACAAGAATCAAAATCACACTGAATCACAGAACCACCTAAAAAACAAGGTACATGATTTTTCTAACTTGATTTTAAGGCCAAAGGTTGGGAGACCAAATATGGATATAATTTATTTACTCTACTCTGCTGGTCATTGAGCTCCTGTGAGGTCCTAAGTATAAACAGAAACTAATCTGTAGCCTCATCTGAGAGGTGTGTGGCGGTGCACAGCCGTGCCCTGTGGCAGGTATTGGGCTGACATGATATGGCGAGGATGTGTTGTATTTGAGCATGTCCGATTGTGTTGGAGCTGTCATCACCTGCTCTGCCTGAGCTGGTAGCTATCCTGAGGCCAGCGTGCCAGGTCACCGTCACGCAGCTTTCACATTTGTGAGGGAGTTGGGAGATGTTTGTGGTGTGGCAGTACTTTGGTAGCCGTTGCTGTACTGTAGGTATGTACATTACATAATGCCATTTGACTATTTATTCATTTGGCTTTATTCTAAACAGTAGAGGCCTGGTGGGAATGGATCCAGCGGAACAGCTGTGGTTCAGTATGCAATATAAATGCCACCCCACCCAGAAAACAGAGGGGTGTGTTACATATAATTGTGGTTAAAACTTCTGATAATGTAAACCAGATGCCCATATAGCTGATGTGTGGGCATTTATTGGTCTCTCATTCACAGAAAAGGTGTTGCTTTGTGTATCAATTTTACATGAGTAAATTACAGGTTTTATTGCCTATTTTCTAGAGCAGCTGATTATTTCCAGATGAAAATTTCAAACAAATGGACAATCCATATATGACCACTTTCATCTCAGCATGTGAGTGACAAAATTTGGGCACAAACGGCGCACAGTGCTGTAGTTTGTTGCAACATTAATGCATTATGAATTAAGGATTCTGACTATCATTTTAGTGTACTGGCCTCACATTTATGTAAAGAATGTAGTCAGGGTGTACATTACCTTCTCACTGCTGAATAGGGGAACCCTTTTTTAAATATCTATAGACCATTTCTATCAGTAAGTGGCAGTGTGAGATAGCTTGCAGGGTTGATGGCTGATCTCCTACACTGATTGCTAAGGCTCATCACAGCGGTGTAGCGGATGCATTAATTCATCCCAGAGATCACCAGCTGTCATAAATAAAGACAATTAGCAATGCTTTGAACATGATCCTATACCAGCTCCCGTTCTCCTCTAGTCTTCCCTCGCGCATAATCATTAATTCATGAAACAGGCCTGGCAACGGCTTCCATTTCTTTTTGTTTACTAGCCAACACTGTTCACTTTCACTGACGCACTAGAGGGACTAGACATGAATGGTTTAAAAAAAAAAATTTTCTAGGACATCTGAAATGGTCCCAACCTTTGGGAGGAAGCAGGTGTTTGGATTACGCAGTGAGATAATGAAAATTGATTGTGTTTGCTTTCTTTGCCAATGCGTCTTGTGAGGCATTCAGCCCACATCAGTGTTTGATTCATGCTTGTTAGTAGTTAATATTAAAATAATAATAATAACAATAATAATAATATATATTGATATATATATATATATATATATATATATATATATATACATATTACAGGGATGTAAAAACTTGGAAGAGTTGTGAAATGAAGAAGAAGGTTACACATTGTAACCATAGTTGTATGAACGGAGGTGAAGCCTGGTAACAGGCTCTATAGGTTAGCCCACTCACCCCTGCGAGGAGTTTACTAAAATTTGCATTTATAGGACTATACCCTCTAACATTCTTTCTAATCCCAGAAAAGCCTGCCTGCCTCAACCTCCACTCAGCTGAGGGGAGCAACAGTAGCTGACAGTTACCTTTAAGGTCCACAGTGTCCGAGTTGAGGATAGACCCAGAGAGGATCCAGAAATGTCACAATCACACAATTGATACAGTTTCTCCTCACTATTGACATTGGGGAGTGAAAAATAATGCATCAAGCTGCCCTGTCCTGGACCTTAAAAAACACTGATGTTCTGAGGTACTTTAAACTGATAGTTCAGTCAGGGCATGGTGGTGCTGCAGAACACTTGATGAAGTAAAATTGAGCAAATGCGCTGTCGTAACAGACAATAATATGATCAGTGTTTAATTAAGGAAATTGTATCCAAAGTACCATATATTAATCAGTAACTGTCTCTAAATAATAAATGATCCATTCACTTTTTAACCAAGACTTTACCTTATTGAACATTGTTTAAAACATACTTTTGCTTTTACTATTTTGTACTGCAGTCATTTCGTAATGGAAATGGTCGATGTTTCATTTCGGAACAAAACTTTTCATTTCATCAGAAATTGTTCTTACTAGGCACAGTTTAGAAAAGATATGACATTTAAACACTTTCTTTACTGGTCGGTGAAGAAATGTATAAAAAACAGCACATCCGTTTGACATGATTTTCATTTGCTTGAAACTAAAAAGGACAGTATTCTTTGATGTGTATTATACATGAACATCAAACACACATCAGAATGGTTCTTTTTCTGCATAAAATGGGACATGTTGTGTTTCTTGGCATATACATCTGTTTGGAAGTAGAGTACGAAGGCAATGTCTTTAAAATGAAGTGTTTGATCATAATGAGGTGTATGTGTCTAGTTGTGACAATTGCAGTGATTTTGTTTTTAGCTTTTGTTTTATCATTTCAGATGAAGGTGACTGAGAATGCATGCCCTTTTTCAGCTCTGCCCTGCTTCATAGTTAAATACCGTCCACTGCAACTGCTGTCTCACCCTCACTGTAAAGTGTAGGGTTGCCAGTGAGGATTTCAACATGTGTACAATATCATCAATATATCAAGAAAGTTCCTTATTCGTGGAAATTTGGGCACTAATTTCACGACTCAAGGTGAATGGTCCCGACCACAGTCATAGTGCAGTCATAATCAGTGGGTAGGGAGAGCCGCATGGCAACTCACCAAAATGCCAACCTGCTGGATGTAAACGCCACTTAACGTCACTTCATACTGCACATCTGCCTGTGCAAAACAGACCACTGTGTACAATCTGTGGGCATTTTGAGAGAAATTAAATGTGAAATATTTCAGGTTTTAGACAGCATCCTTGCACCGATATTGTGCTTATTAGTGAAACAAACCAATCTTTTAAGAACTGCTATGCTCCACTCTTTAGCTGTCCGACGCAGCGGAAGTTTATGACAAAGTTGATAACAGCATTCTCAAGAATAGTCTGGAGCATATCTGGGAGTGTTTGGTCCTTGAAGTGGTTCACCTCCTATTAGATGAACAGAAAAATGTTTTCTTTCTGTTGGTGGTCATCTCTGCCCTTCCTGGTAAAGTATGGAGTGCCCCAGGGGTCTATACTAGGACCAGTTTTATTCTTGTTGTACTTTTTGTTCTAAACCTTAAATTTGAGAATCACAGTAGCGAGATCATCCAGTCTTGCTCCTCTTATTTAAGAAATATTGATCCGTTCAGTGTTGAGCTTTGGAGATACTGAAACATATGCTGTCACTCCCTTTTGCATGGACAATTGCAATAATGTCCTAAAAAGCATAAATAAGTAAACAATTCACAGATTCGAAATTGTGCAGAGGAGGCAGCCAAATTCAAAAACCAAGATAAGAGAGCATATTACTTCTCTTTTAATGTCATTATACTGGCTGCCAGTTTAAGATTTCATGGAGCTTCTACAAATGCATTTTTATTAAATATTTTTCTCATAGTTTTGGTTTATACAGTATCTATAAATTCCGCATTAAATACTATGTTGGTTTTTACGTTGTTTTGTATGTACTTTTGTATTTGTGTCTATCTGATCTTCAAGTCCACTTTTGTATTTTTTTTGCTGTTTCCCATCTTACTCTTTCATTCTTATTGTTTTATGCTGCTTTGTAACTCAGGTTTTGGTAATAAATAAGACAGAACTACACCTAACTTGCAGTAATAGTGGAAGTACACAAAAAACTGTCCACAGCATTCTCACAGTAAGGAGGCTTGTGTGACACAGTCTTAGTTTTTACAATATAAAGGGACCTGCTGAAACCAACCACTTGCTTGAGGCCAAGACAACAAGGACACTCTTTTCAAATCACTAAAATCAACACTGACATGAATGCATGCTTTTCTCACTTTGCTGACTCTATGCTACATTGTCATTCCTTGCACTGGACTTAAAGGGGTATAAATCTGAACGCTAGCTTGTGCACTTTCAAAAATATCTCCAATAGCCAGAAACAACAGACGAGTGTTTACCTGACCCCAATATATCGAACAAAACTAAGGTGATGAAACTGTGGGGTGAGACCTGAAAAAAACATGGAAATGGAAGTGAAAACCTGGAATGAGTTCTTGTGATAAGGTTACATTCTGTGGTTTTGTACTGTCAGTATGAATGACACTGGGATGTAAAAGGTCAAACTCTGCTGAGAAAACAGACTGAAAGGATAGCATCTTTAAAAGTTTCAACTTCCCATCTTGCATTAAATGCTTTCATGACTCTGAAGGAGTGATTTCATTTCAGAAAATATGTATAAACTTTACCAATGATGCAGTTACAATATGATTTTCTAGCATCTGTCCACTATATAGCTCTTATTAATGCTGGACTTGTTTGTGTCCAAACCAATATAGTATGATCATGTGGCAGTAGCACCAGAGATGTTGTAGTTTTCTGGGATTATAAGCAAGATGGTGATACAGCAGGTACTGGCTGTGTACCAGCTCAATGACCAAAGTCCCTATAATCCCAGTAAAGAACACCCTCATATTATGTGAGGTAGTTATTTATTATATGGGTATTATAGCTTTAATACAGTGGATAGAAGTGCATGTCTACTGATCAACACCTATTTTTAAAAATATAAACCTAGGGATAAAAATGGCGGCCAGCGAGCACAGTCTCCTGGTTACCACCGGAGTTGGCATGGCAACCGTGCAATGTGCATAGCCAGCCAAACAATATAATATACATAAATATGGTTAAAACGAATGCATATATACCAATGGAGCACTTTCTTGTATAAACACACAATGAAGAATTTGGTATAATATTACATAGGCATTCTTCTTTCATCAACTTTCGTCCTCTCTGTTGCTCAGGCTGTGGAGATTAGAGACAGAGAAGAAGATGTGAAATAGCTCGTCAGTCGGTATAAAACTCAGCACTTGTTATTAACTCCACTGAGCACAGAGGGGACCATATCGTCATTATGCAACAACAATGAACATGACCATCTGTACAGAGATCACTTCCACCATCGCATGGAAAACATTTTCTACAACATTTGCAATATGTGTATAATACTTGTATTTTAACCTTTGTTAAAGCTACTTTCATTCTGCAGGGGTGTGTAATGCCTATTGTACTGAACTGGTATGAAAAACACTCCTGTCCACTGGAATTAACTTGAATACTGTCATCACAGTGTGAAGAGAGACAGAAATATAGCGAAATAAAAGCATTTCCCTTCTCTCCTCTATCAAATATAGGGTAGCCTCCTCATACAAAATCATGCTTATGCACTGAGAAATCCATGCAATGTTGTAACTGTAATGCATCAGCAAACCCTGTTGAACCTCTGCACTAATTAAAGCCCAAAAGCAAAGTTTCATGCTTAGCCACAATGATCAATTTAAAAAAAAACTGTGGTGAATCTGACACAAAAGACGTATCCTCCATCATTCTCTCTTTATTTCTTAAAACACAAATACAAATACATACATCCGCACTCAGTTTACTTTCTCTTATTTACATTTTATTATTTGTGCCATTCTCCTCCATGTTGACTTTTTGATGTCTTTTGTGTCATTGTTTGTTACCTTGATCATGTGGTGAGACGTTGTTATAAGCCGCTCAGGATTTCTGTTTCTGTTCTGTTTCTGTCTGATATTTGTACATCATGCCATATTTCATTATCTCTGTATTTTATCACCCATATAAACAAGCTGACAATAAAACCAAAATCTTGACAGAAATCACTGTATGTTCAAGCATCACGACATGAAACTTGTCACATTTGTTATTTGTGTAGTGATCACAATGGGACGCCTGTCTCCTAGACATTCACAGACAACTTGCAGAAGTGATTCTTCACTTTGTGGAATTCCAATGAAGGTTTGAATTAACTTTGTTCTGAGACCCTTCTTTATTGACATGTGTATAATAAAGATGATAAATGTGAAGAGTCTTTGGTGATTAGACCCCATCATGATGTTGTCATATTTTAAAGTGGGTAGAGAAGCCGTGAATAGTATAGGATGCCCCCGATGGAGTCTAGACACTGGATGTGATGAGGAGCAGACTTCTAATGAGCTCGACCCGGACACTGAATGTGGTGAACTGGAGGTGAACGGGGTGGAGGAGGGTCGCAATGATTCCGCACTGAAATGACAGCTGACGGCAAGCGAGAGGAGAACAGATTTAGCAGCAATATGATTGGCTGATGGAGATTGTGGCGAGATCTGGTTGGATAAGTGAGAGAGTAAACGCCCATAGTCTTCCTGATTGAACTTACGCTGAGCTTCATGCGTCATTGGGGACACTTGCCGACAAAGTATCAGGGGTTCTCCACCCCTGAGAAATAAGCCTTGTCGAGATAACGAAGTAACAAGATGTGAAGACAATAAAATGACTCGTTGGGTCATTTTAGCTCAAGTCAAAGAAGAGACTGGATAAATTCCCTCTCCTCTCCCTTTCTTCTTTTCCCTCACACACACACACACGCAAACATGAATAACCCCCTCCCCTCACTTCTATGGTATATTATATAATTCAAAAAGGTGTACTTGAAAACAGGGTTTTGTATCTGTAACTGTAGTTTTATAAACTTGCGTAAACATTTACGTTTGTATCTGTAAGCTTAGTTTTATAGACTTCAGGGACGCAAACACGTGTATGGTGAAAAAAGAGAGAGCTACCTGAAGTCAGACAAAAAAAATGCAACAGCGTAATATCATATAACCATGTGACCAGGGCTTTCCACAAGGATATGGAGTAGCCAACCAGTGGAAAAAAGTAGCCAGCTGGGGCATGCCCCACTGGAGAAGATTTTTGGTGCAGCTAATTGGAAATCTAGCGTAAGAAAAGCTGCTCTGACACGGAGTACAATAACGTTAGCTAAAAAGACATAACATGCATAACCTACAGAGCTAATGACGTTAAAAGTCAAACGATATAAATTCAGCCAACAGAAAAAAGCGAATGTCCTCGGGTGATCTCGCTACTTACCGCTCAAAATGAGCCATACAGCTTATTTATAACTCCTGGTTTTAGCACAGGGTGTGAATGTCAAAAACAGAGCTAATTTTATTTTCTGCAGTGACAACACATGTCTGAGTAGTCACCGAGGTTCATTTGCATATTAATTTGAAGACAGATGCTGCACGGTCTTTCTGCTGTATGAACAGAGCCCATGGTTGGTCTGCGCTCATGCCAGTCCAACTGGAATTGTGTTTACCTAACTGTATCCTTACAAACAGAACACAGATTTCTTTATTTGGAGGAATTAGGTGTTAGCTCATCTTGTTTCCATGTTGAATTTCTGAACAGCATTAATTCGTCAGACTTCATGGATTTTTCCTTCTAACTTAAATAGACAGAGGTGTTGGATTTCAATAAATAATATACACTGGCTTATTTTGTCCTTCTGTGTGTCTGTAGCCTAAATTGAACTGCTTGTGCTGTGGATGAGCACATTAAAACCAGACCTAATGCTGATGTAACACTATAATCAAGTTCAAAATGACAGGATTCTATCTTGTGTTCATTTCAAGACTATATTGGACTATTGCTTTTTTCTGCTTCTTCTGATCTGAGACGTAACTGATTTTGATCATTTTCATTACAAGTTGACACAGCATCCATTTATTAGAATCAGTTCAGAGCAGCTATTTACAAAGGCTATCATTTACCAGTGCTGGGGGAAGAATTTACTTCAGCAAAAGTAGCAAGACTGCAATATAAACATGCTCTATTACAAGTAAATGTCCTGTTTTGAAAATGACATAAAACTATGTATTATTGGCAAAATGTACTTAAAGTATCAAAAGTAAAACTACCCATAATTCTGAAAAAATGGTCCCTGTGAATGTTATACTATTACATATTATATTATTGGATTATTATTACTGATGCATTAATGTGTTAATAGCATTTTACTGCTGTACTTGGTTGGGGTGTAGCTAATTTTAACAATTTAATGTACTATTAGGTAGTTTAATCTATCACAGTGCATCATATTTTACAAGTCAATCCTATGTTTTGTTTGTAAAATCTTTCTCAGCAAAGTAACTAGTAACTAAAGTTATCAAATAAATTTAGTGGAGTAAAAACTACAATATTTACCTTGAGTAGAAGTATAAAGTAGCATAAAATAGAGATACTTGAGTTAGGTACATCAGATCAGTACTTGAATAAATGTATTAAGTTACTTTCCACCAGTGCCGTATGAACTTTGAGCTGTAATAGAGAAATGAAGAACTCTGAACACACTGTGCTCACACCGCTTTTGTCTATGTCTCTCTTACCCT